>VDFB02119733.1:22731-177964 GCA_007258455.2 Sequoia sempervirens | reverse complement strand
GAAATAAGGAGTAATTAAGGAGTTATTAAATATTTAATAATTTGACTTTATATTAAAGTCACTTTATTGAAATATTTAAATATTTAATTATTTGGCTTAATTATAAAGTATTTAATTATACTTTATAATATATTATTAAAAGGTGACTTAATGAGTATTTATATTCATTAAAAAGGGGACGCCAATAATTAATTATTTCTCCTAAGTCAAAAGTGCGAATTAAATCATTAATTTAAATGATTATTTTAAAGGAGATTTGGGTCGAACTTTTCAAAGAGGATATATATTTCTTCTCAAGGCAAAATCGAACCATCTTGATTATTATTCAATTTTGTCTTCTTGCATCTGAGCTTTGGAGTTTGCAACCCTAGGGTTTCTGGCAGACGAACGTTTCTGGAGAACGAAAACTCTTCAGAGATCAGGCAGACTGAGGCTGTGAAATATCAGCTGAAGCTGGCACTTGGTGATTTCATCCAGAGATCACAGTTTGAGATTATTGAGTTTTTTTATTCAGTGAGAAGCAGAGAAAATCATCTTCCATTTGAGGCGACTTCAGCAGAGGGATTAATTAGTGATCTGGCATCTTTTCCTTGGAGTCCGTACCATTATTATTGCTGCTGCAGACAGGCCGTACTTCTGTACCTGCAGGCCGTACTTTATTCCTTCAGAGATTTTCTTCTGGCTTTTAGATCCTGGCACTCAGTCCTAGGCGCTGGCTTTGTCTTGAGCATTTACTGGAGATCTTGCATTGCGTTTCAGAAGCTGGAGATTCATTATTGTTTCTGGCCGTACCATACTGTATTTATGACAGCCGCCACCAGGTTCTTTTGAAATTGATTCATTTACTGTTCATTTATCAACTTTGCATCTCTGTAAAAGTTCTATAAAAATAATGGAATAGTGCGCCTTTGTTCTCTGGCTTATTTGAGATTAATCTGTGAAGATTTGGAATTTATTTGAATTTATTATCATTTTTTTGAGAAAATCGTACCTTTTAGAATTTGCTTGAAAACCTTCAAAAATACAAAAAAACGAAATATTGCAAAAACGAACAAAAATCAATTAGGGTTTGAAACAGAGAACCATCAGGGTTCTGACAGTGGTGAACCCTAACAGTGATTGATTTTGTTGTAATTTGTGTATTAAATCTATAGCTAACACTTCAAGATCTAAAATTGACAGATTCAATAGTTAGAGTTTCAAATTATGGAAGTTGAAGATGGAGGATCTTCTGGAGGAGAGAGATCAATGGACTATGATATCTTCTTCAGCCAAACCCTCAAGTATGTCTAATGAAGACTAGGTAATGAAGACTAGGTAAAACTAGATAAGAAGGCTAGGAGTACAATTTGACTATGCCTATTGAATTTTGTGGTAATGAATGCGTCTGAGGAGCAGACAGAAAATTCATTGTGAAAGAAGATAGGTATGTTATATCAATCCAATAGTCTAGTTTAAAAACTTGTTTTAAAAAAAAAGAATTTGTATTCTATGAAAATGAGGGAGGAAGATTATGTAACTGATCACTTGAATAGATTTAATATAATTTTAAGTCAACTTGCATTAATAGGAGTCAAGATTGACAAAGAAAACAAATGCATTGTGTTACTTTGTTCCTTCCTAAATTTGTGGGATAACCTTGTAATGTCTATAAGCAGTAATGATACAACACTTAAACTAGAACATGCAATTGGCATTTTGTTTAAGTGAGGAAACTTAAAAAAAGTCCATGAGTGATAAATCTTCTAATGCCTTTGTGGTAAGAGGTGGTTCTAAGGAGAACAAAGGTAAGGAGAAGACAGGAGATAAAAATTCTAAGGGCAAGGACAAGTCTAAATCTCTAGGTAAGCCTAATGAAAAATATTGGGATTGTGGCAAGAAGGATCGCATAAAGAGGAATGTTAAGTCCACGAAGGATAATTCCTCTGATAAGTTCTCTAACACTAATGAGTACAATAGTGACGCATTTGTATCTGCTAATGTTGGTGATGATTCCTGGTTGATTGACTCAAGTGCTTCTATTCATACGAGACCTCATGAGGACTAGTACTCAAAGTACACCAAGAGTGATAAAGGGCAAGTGTTAGTGAAAACAACTCTTTGAAGCTGTTGGTCAAGGAAAAGTCAACTTTCGTAGATGGTAGAGTACAGATACTCTCAAATGTACTACATATACCAAGTTTAGCAAGAAACCTAATGTTTGTGTCTAAAATGGTGACTTAGGAATTCATGTAACTTTTGATGGAAAAGGTTGTTGATTAGGTAGAGGTAATTTGGTGCTTACAAAATGGGTGTGGCATGCTACTCTCTATAGGCTAGATGCATCAACATTATCTGTCTGTGTTAATGTTACTACATCTAAATCAAAGTTAATGCAGCAACTAAGGTTGGGTTATTTGAGTGAAAAAGGCTTAAGAACCTTGGATTATTTGAGAACCTTGTGTTCTGTGTAAACAAAATAGAGTGCAGTTCAACTCTAGAAGCACTTGAGCAAAGGAGATTTTGGAGGTGATACACAGCGATGTGTTTGCTCCTGTGGATATCCCATCCATTGGTAAGTCTCTGTACTATTTTTCATTCATTGATGATTATTTGAGGTATTCTTGGATATATTTTCTTAGGAAAAAGTTTAAGGTGTTTCTTAAGTTTAAGGAGCTCAAATCTCTTGTTGAGAATCAGACTGGTAAGAAATAGGTGCTTAGAAAAGATAATGATGATGAATTTTGCTCTCAAGAGTTTGATGTATTTTGTAAGCATGCTGGAATTGTGAAGCAAAGGACTACCCCATACACACCACAATAGAACAGAGTGGCTGAAAGGTTAAACAAAAACTTTCTTGATCAAGCCAGGAGTATGTTAAGCAGTGCAGGTCTAGGACAGGAGTTATAGGTGGAGGCTGTTAACACCACATGCTACTTGAAGAATAGGTCTCCTACTTCTGTGCTAAAAAACAAGGCACCCTATGAAGTGTGGACTTGAAGGAAACCTGTGGTGACACATTTGCAGGTATTTGGCTGTGAGGCGCTTGTTCAAAACGACAAACTATATGCAGTTGTTTAGGGGGGAGAAATTCAGTTGCTTAAAGAAACAAACAAGTATCTTTCAAATATTGCATTGCAGTATGAAACGCCAAAGTTTCATACCTATAAGCCAAACAAAGTGTACCGCAACACATGTAATCAAAAAAATGCCAAATAATTTGCATAGAGAACCAAAAAAACATACTCATGAAGCGCACAAGAAGGGAGTGGTTAGCAGTTTTGATTTGCACCTTTATATCGCCTGTAAGATTGGCAGTGGCATCTGCATATTTGAATGTCACAGGATGCCAACCTTGCCTTTCGCGTGCCTTCCCAGCCTTCCAGAGTGTGTATGTTACTGTACGGCGGTTAATTTCTCCTTCAAGCCCCTTCATCTGATTGTGTTCAAACAGAAAAAGTCAGATGTTGCAGATAATTCTGAATGTAAGAAAATCTTGAGTAACAATGTGAATACATAGGCTCCAACATCTATTTCTTTGTTTTAATAAATATTTGAGCTCCTAGCCAATAGATCATCTTCAGTTGCAACCATTTTGACATCGGGTGCTCTAAACAGCAAAGTGGTTGGTTTTACTTTTAACAATGCATAAACTTCTTCATAGCAACTACGAGCAAAGGGAAAAACAAAATGTGACTAATATATATCACGTTTGGTTGTTATTTAACAGTTAACAAACTAGCATGTCTGAATAATCTAAAGAACTCATCAGGTTAGTAATTTATAATTTTGCAAGCACTAGATAACAATATGACTCACTTCTTGTTTAAATTTAAACAAATCACCAATTTTGATTGTTAACAAGTTAACCACCAAAAGAATGACAATGAGAGGAAAAAACATGCTTACTGCTAGTAAAGTTTGCACATAATGTTCGTCCGGTATACAATTGTGAATTTTTGAGGTATCTGCAACCTGCCAATTAATAAAATGAAAAGAACCACAAGATTGGTCAGACAGATACTTAATGGGTAACTCCTACGTAAAAAATAATTAAAAAAATCACTCAAATCTTCAATAAAATGAAGGATTTTCTGAAAATGTATTGATATTTATAGAAAAATATGTCCACAAAAACAAATCCTTACTAGCATAAAATGTTATAAGTTATAACCAACAGAAACAACTACCATATGGTGATTCGAGGAAATTGCCATAAGACACAATATCACCAAAAATCGGCACCAATTAGAAAAAAGATCTATTAAAGATTTTAGATTTTCACAGTAAAAATAATATCATGTATCTGGATGCCACTGTGTAATTTTTACTTCTATATTTGAACCTGCAACTCTCCAACATCCATTTTCTCTAAAAAGAAGCAGAATCAAAAACAGTATTAACCTAGCCTTATTAATATTAAAGACGATATCTTCACAGTCCATAATAGTGCTTAAAATTGCTTCTGGAAGCAACTGCATTGAGACTTTTAGAAACACTACACGGTTACTTCCAGAAGCAATTTTAAGCACTGGCCTCATTTGTTAAGAATTATCTTACATTGCAACAAGTGTAGATGATTAAATAATGATTGTAATAACCACAAAAAAATCACACTGTCTGGAAGGATGTTTGAAAAGCCCAACTCTGTAGAGATAAAATGGATCATCAAAACAAAGAACTAATAAAAAACCACTGCTCCAAAGGAGACATCCAAAGTACACTCCAAATGATAACCATGGAAGATGAAAATTGAGAATGAATCAAAAATGACCCACAAAGCAGATATTGCTAGTTCCAGAACTGGTTTCATTAGCCCCCTTCTCTTTGATTCATTTTCAGTTCATTTCGCAAGGGGTCTTTATTTCACATGATTATTAATTTATTTGTGTAAATTGACAGTATTTTTTATTTACTTACAAAAGGCTACCCTTTTAAAGTTCATCCACTCTTGTTAGGGCATTTTTTATTATTAGAGTTCTTTTTACCACTACTTGTTATTGTAACTTGTACATTGACATCCCATTGACGAAATTTAGTCGTTTGTGGAAATTGATATGATAGATTGCTTTCTTTCTTTCTACCTAAAGAGGTTGGCATACCACTTACTCTAAAGATAAGTATTCTCCCAAAATGATGTAAAATAATGATCTGGCTTGCTTGACTTGCAACAAAGCCTTTATCAAAAATATAAAGCAATGATTTGATACAACACCAATTTTTCTATGTTCTGAACAAACCATTCAACTAGCAAATTTTATAAATTTCGTAATGTGTAAAAATTGAAGGAAATAAAAATCAGTTTGCTTACAATCGCCTCCTGTCTCCAGAATTCTGGAAGTGGTTTCCTCTGCATTAAACATTATGCAAAAGCATTATCATACATTTGAAATGTGAACTTCAAAAACATTTCAATTAACTGGTATTCGTTCTTTATTTTCTCACTAGCTTCATTATAATGATATATGCATAAAATAAACAAAACAGTACTGATAATTGATAAATCAAAATATGAGTCATCACAAATGATATATCACATAGGCTTATATTATCTATTCAAAAATAGAAAATAGTCAACGGTCCAAATCATCATTTGGTTTTCTTCAAGCGTATCCAAATCAACAATTGGTTCATTACATTCTTAGAGCTATTAAAGTAACATTGTAATATTTAGTTTATAATGGTCAATTAAATCTTTAGGATAGCCTTTACTTTAGGAATATTCTGTTATTTTTTAGATAAGTTCTTATTGTTTGCTTTATTAGTTGTCAATCTTATCCTTTACGAATAGATCTTTTGTAACTCTTATTTAAGGAGACTTTTGCTACTTTGTTAGTAACAAATATCTTGGTAATCATTCTATGTCTTATATTTTCTGTAATATGGTATCAGAACTCAGTTAGAGCCTCAGGATACATGACAGCGGATCATCTTAGGGACTGCTGTCGGTAGTGACAGATCAAAGAATCGCTGGTGAAACATAGAACATACCAAAAGATTTTTATACGGAATAGTACAATACTATGTGGATTCGTGCAAGGGTTTTTGGTCAATTTTGTTGTATGGTGAAAATCGCTATTGGTTTTTTTGTTAGAAATTGCAACCTGTTCTACTAAAAATCACACCTTTTTTGTTTTAGTAAAAAAATGACTTCATTTCTCTACAAAATTGCAGATTTATTTTGTAAAGATTGTGAGGTTTTTCAAAAAACTTGCACCTCATTTCTGATGAAATAGCGCAACATTTTCCTCTGAAAATCGTCTAGGGTTTCTAGAAAAATTGCAGCCAACAAGGTTTTATATGTTTTTGACGATTTTTTTAAAATCATGGGTTTTTTGGGGGAATTTCAAACTTGTGCAATGGATTTTTACCAGATTTTTGATGAATTTTTCCAAAATCGTGGGTTTTTTCTGCATTTTTCTGTGACAGCTAAGGTTTGGCAACAAATTTTTGAACGTTTTTTGGCCTTTTTTGGTAGATTTCAGTATTTTTTGCAATTTATTGTGACACGGCTAGGGTTTCTAGCCAATTTCAGACCTTTGGTGGGCATTGTTATCAGGATTTTGGCAATTTTCTGCTAAAATTGTGGATGTTGTTTGTTGCCTAGGGTTTTTCAAAATTGTCCTAAAAATTTATGTGGTCTTCTTTCAAGGCATAAGGTATCTTTATTTTTTATGCAACCTCAAATTGCGGGATGGAAGGCTTTGTAATGCCCTCTTTTGGTATAACCCTAATTCTTGCCCTAGAATCACAAGTTTAATGCAGTTATGGTTACAACTTAACAATTAAATGCTTTAAGCCGGATAAATCTTGGTTTATATGTTTTTGACAATTTTTTTAAAATCGTGGGTGTCTGGGGGGATTTCAAACTTGTGCAATGGATTTTTACCAGATTTTTGATGATTTTTTCCAAAATCGTGGGTTTCTTCTGCATTTTTCTGTGACAGCTAAGGTTTGGCGACAAATTTTTGAACGATTTTTGGCCTTATTTTGGTAGATTTCGGTATATTTTGCAATTTATTGTGACACGGATAGGGTTTCTAGCCAATTTCAGACCTTTGGTGGGCATTGTTATCAGGGTTTTGGCAATTTTCTGCTAAAATTGTGGATGTTGTTTGTTGCCTAGGGTTTTTCAAAATTGTCCTAAAAATTTATGTGGTCCTCTTTCAAGGCATAAGGTATCTTTATTTTTTATGCAACTTCAAATTGCGGGAGGGAAGGCATTGTAATGTCCCCTTTTGGTATAACCCTAATTCTTGCCCTAGAATCACAAGTTTAATGCAGTTATGGTTACAACTTAACAATTAAATGCTTTAAGCCGAATAAATCTTGATAGAGCATACCACAATGGTTATTAACACACCTTAACAATGGTTAATAAACACAAACTATGATAATAACAAAATACATCATTACATACAATAATCATTATAGAGCATACCACAATGGTTATTAACACATAAGACAGATATATTCACAACAGCAGTTGCAATAGTTACTAATTTTGTCCTTGAGTGGCAGATAACTAACTCAGATCTGCTCACTCGCCTTCAAATATTCTGTGATATTTGATGCCTGAATTATGAGTGTATTTTTGAAGATGTTTTCTGATCTAATATTCAGAAGATAATACTTCTTCTTGATTCCATCTCTGTCAAATAATATATATATATTAAATGCATATATATTTAAGTGCATGTCAATTACTGATTAAATCTGTAGTTGCTGCCTTTCTGTATGCAGATTTATTTCTGAATAATTCCCTTCATGATCCCCCTTGCAAATGATGTGTCTTCCCTCATATATCCAATTGTATGCCTTAGGAATGGAGGTGACTCTTCCCTATAATTAACTGCTGTCCCTTGCTCACAGCCTTTCAATAATTACCATTTATTGTCTTTTTATTTCTGATCACTGCCTTTTAACATATTAATATCTGCCCTTTAATTACTGCTTTTTCTACTGAACCGCTACCTTCCTTTATTTATGCCTTAATAAAATTGTTGCTTTGTTATCAATTGCTGCCATATAATCCTCTTCCATTACAAATTTGGGAGCCATTTATATAAACTTCTTTATAAGGTCGGCCCATACAGAAGAGCATAATTTAATTTATTAAAAGGAGTTGGTCAAGGAAAGAGTTGGCCAAATCTGGGCCATAATATTGGGTGCCAAAGGGTGGTCGTCCTGATAAAAAATAATAATTTATATTTTATTTGCCTTTTCAAACTACCAGGAGGGTCGGCCAGCATTTAGGAGATAAGGTGATTTGTTTATTGCAATTTTATTTATTGACGGGACATGATAGGCTTCATTACCCAACATCATGTTGGAAAGCAGCTAATGCTTCACTAGCAAGAATTACAACACCTAGAAACAACACATGCTCACAATCTTTGAGTACAGGTGCCTCGACAAGATTGTCCTTGGTACTAACACTCGACCAGTAGTTGTGGGTAAGGACCAGGACAAGTTTGATGAGCGTGATTGAGAAGTTGTTATGCTGATCAAGTTATCAATGACCAATGTAATGTTCCTTATTGGGATAATCCTAGTTTTACACCTACAAGCAATATTAATTATTCTAAAAACTGACATTAGTAATATTAAGTATCAAAATTTATGATAATATTCAAATCAATACATCAAAGCATCATTAATATTTAAATTAATAACATTATTAATATTTAGATCATAGCATATTCCTCATAGCAAATCACATTGTGAATTCCTTGAAAATGCTTGCAAATGGCAATATAAAGGTTGGTCATCCTTGAATTGCCTAGAGCATGGAAGGTGGGCCGCCTTTCCACCTGTCAGTCCACCTTGGAGGCTTGTCGTTCTCCTTGATCAAGCCCAAGAGCATGGAAGGTTGGTCATCCATTCCATCTCCGATTCAACTTGATAAGAGCATGAAGGTGGGTCGTCCTCCATCTCTCACGAACTTGGAAGGCTGATCGTCCTTCCCATTTGCAAGAAACTTCCACAAATTCAAAACTGATTTCTCAAGGAATTTGCTCGATTGTTGATGACTATGTACCTCTTGATGAATTAATAAATTTATCCTCAATGGCTGCAACAAATTATTTTCTGAATATTATTTATTGCTGCTCTCAATATATATTCTAAATTGATGTCTTCAATTTCTTTTCCTATTTCCTCTTGATTGATATTCTGAATGGATGCCCTCCAAATGATTTGCTCACTCTTTTTTATATCCTTAAATGAGGAGTCGTACCTCTTCATTGAGACTTTTACCTTTGCAAGGGATACATCCCTTCATAACTTTAGCGCTACCTTAAAACCTTTTTATTATTAATTATATGCTCTTTTTAGAATCACCCACCCATGTGATTGAACTATCTCTATCTCTTTATGTCTCCCTGCATCTCTCTCTCCCTCTTTATATTTAATTCGATATTGTCATTTTGACATTTTGATTTTGTACTTGTTTTGATATCATGCTACTCATTGTAATCATCTTTATGATCAGATATTTTTGATATCATATAATAGAAATCTTCCATTTGCCGATTCGACAATTTAAAATTTTATGTAGTATTGAGTATTCTAATTTCTAATTAGTAATTCGATATTGAAAACTTCAATGTTCAATGTTCAAGTATTTACTATTTAGTATTTCAATTTGGCATTTGCAATTTTGCTATTTTACTTCTTAATAGTCTTGTACATCTTTTCATAACTAGCATTTTAAGTACCATATGTATAGTATTTACTATTTCTAATTAGTAATTCGATATTGAAAACTTCAATGTTCAATGTTCAAGTATTTACTATTTAGTATTTCAATTTGGCATTTGCAATTTTGCTATTTTACTTCTTAATAGTCTTGTACATCTTTTCATAACTAGCATTTTAAGTACCATATGTATAGTATATAGTATATACACTTCGCCACCCCCAAATTGAGGTTCTTTGTCCCCCTCGTCCCCGACTGGCAGTAACTATGGAAATTTCTAAAAATAGAAAATTGCCATTTTTAGAAACTTTGACCTTTTCGACTTTTGACGACCATTTTACAAGATTTTGACCATTTTTACAAAATGCCTTAATGAAGTGAAAATTTTAATTTTGGGTACAACATTTGGCTCTATCTGGGGACCATGTCGGATACTTACGACATAGGAGAACCAAGAATCTCTAGATATTTAAGCATAGACCAGTGTGTTATTACTTGGGCATCAGAGTCAGGATCATTTCCTAATCACCTATCAGTTGGAACTTTCCCTAAAATAACCTAAAACAAGACTACCTAATCACCTAAAACACAACAAAAACTTTACAAAACGAGGAAATACATTACAACATAACGTTCACATCAAAGAAAGGGGAAATACATTATGAAAAACATTAAGTAAATCAAAGAAAAAAAAATCAAGTGGGCCAACATTGCATTTCTATATGTGTGTCCTAATGTCCCCTTTCTGTGGCAATTGATAAATGCAATGGTTGCCTACCAATTTGTCCCCGTAGGCTAACATGGTGTTTAGGAGACCTCTTTGATCCCATTTTCATAAAAAGCAAAGACAGTAAACCTAAGTAGCCGCATCGTATTTTGCATGTCGCTCAAGCCGTAAACGCACTGAAGTTTCCAATCGGGTTCGAATCGCTGTGGGTACGAACCAGAATCGAAATTTTTGCCCCTGAAACGATTCTGTGAACAGCGTTTCGATTCCGGGCGATTCCGGGCGTTTTGGAGCTCGACGCAACATATTCGGACCGATTCTGGCATGATTTGACTTTGCAAAATAAAATGAAAACCTAAAATCTAGGGTGAAACCTGCCGCAGTGATTTCGTTTCTGTATTTTTTTATTGGTCGACCCGAGCCGAGCCGCTGAATGTGAATACTCACTGCGTATTGTGCAGGGCGCATTCATCGCATTCACCACATTCAAACCTCACAAAGATCATTATTTGTGACCTTTTCTCTGCTTTTTCCAAGAGTTTTTCAATCTATTGTGCCTCATTCTCGCATTCTCCGCATTTTAACCATGAAAATAGATTATTAATACCTCCCAAGCCAACCATGAATATAGATTATATAATATTATTAATAATATTAATACTAATAGTATATAAATCGTATAATATAATAGATTCTATATTAATATCTAGATTGAATAATAATAATATATATTGATAATATAGTTATATAATATATGTTAAATTTTAATATATAATTTTATAAATAAATTAATCATAAATATATTAAATAATAAATTTAAAATTGTTTAAGATTTTTTATTATTATTAAATTATTAATTAATTTATATTAATGTATTAAAAATTTAGAAATTATATATTTATGATTAATATGTTCTTATTAATTTATATATTGCATTGTTTTATTAATTTCTAAAATAATACTTATTAATTATTTATGAGTTATTATAATTTAAATTTTTCTTTTATGTTTCATTGTTTTATAATATTATTAATTTTAGTAAAATATTAATTGTACATATATTAGTTTTTATAATATTATTAATTTTAATAAAATATATATATATATATATATATATATTTGAATATTTTATTATATTTTGTACTGCATCGCATTCGCATTCGCACTCCGTAACCCCCAAATTTTGTCACCGCATTCCACGACTGGTACTGCGTCTGCACTGCATTCGCAACTTAGAAGTAAACATTTAACAATATTTGTACAAAAAAAATTGTTATGTACATGTGTCTCTTGGCTATGTGGACAATTACTTGAAGAATTGATATCAGAAAGCGTGCATATCAATATGGCAAGTTGCTAAATATCATCTTAAAAGCTTCCATACTTGATAACCATGCTTATAAATCATTCCATGTATTGATCATTTCAAACTCGTTAAATAGGTCATTGGTCACATTGTAATGTTCCCTTTTTGGGTAACCCTAAATCTTGCCCTAGAATCACAAATATAATGCAGTTAGGGTTTTTAACTCACCAATTAAATGCATTAAACCATATAAATCTTGGTTTAGATCCTGCAATTAAGTTAGATACCATTGGAATATACTTCATATGATCAACATTAATGACTTATCTATTTAAATCATGTAGATACATAACTATTTCAAAACTATCTACACATTATCCATAATGCATAGTGGAAGTCTTAATCATAATAGGATTTGGATGAGGAACATGATAAGTCCGCCCGAAGCTATCCATACCAAGCCCAAGAGCACGAGTGTCCAAACTAAGACAACCCACCCCTTGGCCCAAGCGGCAGGAACGCCCAAACTAAGACAATTCCACCCTTGGGGTGGCATACTTGGCAGATAAACTTGTATCTGCTTTCCCTATCCATGCTACCTTATCTGCCCCTCTTATGATTGAAACTCCTTGAATCCATCCTAACAACCAGTCATAGTTTGGCTTGATAGGAAAGCCTTGAAAGGGGTGCTTGTAAACTACTCAACCCATCTAAGCCGAAGAGCACGAGCGTCCAAACTAAAACAACCCACCCCTTCGCCCCAAGCAGCAGGAACATCCAAACTAAGACAGTTCCACCCTCGGAGTGGCCTACTTAGCATGGGAGGCCTATAAACTGCATCCTCCTAACTTGCTTCCTTCAACCTTACATTTGATTAATCATAGGATAAAGACATACATAATATATATATATATATATATATATATATATATATATGGTATATATATATATATATATATATATATATTCTATTTCTTTAAAATGAATATAATCTAAGTATTGATCCATTATAGCAGTACTATGAAATACGCATGTGAGAGAAATCAAACTTATTCATAAATTAATTACTGCGTACTATCTCTATTGTCCGTACCAGATTGTATACCTGCAATTTTCTATATTAAACCTGATTGATATCTTAGATTTGCAGATTGCTCGATTTGCTAATGGATGACAATTGGACCTTTTTATTTCTCCTTTTATATCTTATTGGGGGGAAGAGTCACCTTCTTTCACTTCTTATCTATTTAAGGGACATATCCCTTCAAACTCAAGCGCTGCCTCTTAATGGCTGTTAATACCACGATTACTGTTTTAATTAAATTAGAGACTGCATTATATTATTGTTACTTTATATAGGTAATCACTGTAGTCCACATCTTAGACACTTGCATTGATCCATTCTTAAGTTCCTTGGTCAGCGATTGTCTTATAAAAGGAGTTAGCCCATAGTCAGCCCCTAACAAGATTTTAGGTATTATTTAATTCAAGATTTGTTTTATAAATAATTATGTATTACTGCTGTGATCTGAGTGCTGGGGCATGACATAATTATGGTACTAAATAAAATAAGTTGTTAAAATTTATATTTATGTTTTTTATTTAATATTTATATTGTTATTTATTTTATTTATTTGTTTGCATTTCAACGCTTTATATTTTAGTGTTGCAATTTCGGGGGCATGGCACACATCCTTTCCTCGCACAAGCTGACCATTTAATTATGCATATGATGTCTAGATGGATTAGCAATAAACTGCTAGCTAGACAGTTGAAGAAAAAGATAACCATTTTTCTTGTATGGATGCTCTTGTCCAAGCCCTTTGGTAAGCTGAATTTATAAAGTAATGTACATCTACCCTGAGTTGGTAAAGAAAGAAGATGAAAAACAAGTGTCATGCTTGCAAAATGATAATGACAGGATATCGAAAATTTGAAAGTCTACCTGGGCACTTGAACCAAAGGAATAGCGATAGGACATTTGACAATATAACCTACCAATGAATATTTCTGATATTGCTACCAGATTTTTGAGCTTATCAAAGAAGCGTGGACAGGAAGGCAGTAATAAAAAGGACCAGTCTTGGTAATAATCTAATTCAAGAAAGACAAATATAAAATAATACGTAGGATATTCAGATTATTTCAAACACCAACCCTAACTCATGACCAAAGAATTAAAACTTCAGAGTTTACATTTGACTCTTATGTATAGAACAACTGGGTCACCTTACAATGCTGTTGAAACGCAGGAAAAACTGTATTGTCTGCAGCTACAACTTCTGCATGCTTTCTGATTAAAGTAGCCCACTGCAAAATGCATCAACTTAACCATTCAGTGTAACGAATTCATGTCATAATAATAAATATTATAAACTGAAATGATAGTCAGAGACACCCAAGATCTTACCTGAGAACCTTTTCTCCATTTCTCCACAGGGATTACCCCAGACATTTTGGGATTATAACGCCCTTCTTTTGTGTCACTGAAACTGTATGTCATGTAATAATAAGAAAACGGATGAATTTCCATTAGTCTTCTGTCAGCAATTCAATATTATAAGTTGTCTCCCAACTAACTACTAAGGTTAAGGGAAAAATAACTTTACTTCAATAGCCATAACCCCAAAAAGATTCAGAACTCCCTTGTGGTTGCCACCAAAGGCAAGGAAGGGAGCACTAAATTTAAAAGCTTGCAAAAATAGTATAG
Organism: Sequoia sempervirens; assembly: GCA_007258455.2. Classification (NCBI taxonomy): domain Eukaryota; kingdom Viridiplantae; phylum Streptophyta; class Pinopsida; order Cupressales; family Cupressaceae; genus Sequoia; species Sequoia sempervirens. The sequence continues at coordinate 163,542 of VDFB02119733.1, read as the reverse complement.
CAAGACATTTCACCTCCACAAACAATCCACTCACCTGTCAACAAAACTCTTTGGGGAAGACATTATATAGTCATATATATAGCTGAAATTGTATAGTGGTACACAGCTGTGACAAGTTTAGAAAAACAAATAATCAGAAACTACTGTATCAGCAAAAGCAAATTATTCCAGGCTCTAATATATGAAGGTAAATCTTCTCATGTAAAACTACCATCTGCAATATCATCACTTCTTTAATTATTGATTAGGTCAAGCCAATTCATAATAAACAATTTGGCACATGGGATGCATTTTCAGTAACAAATTACTCTATGTAAAACAAACTGCACTGTTTTTAAATTAGGGCACTTTCATAGTTAGTGTCAATTCAGGATTTGGATTAGACAGTTATGTTCACAACCAAAGAATTATTTGCAAATTTGTTTTGTTATCTGTGTTGAAGCTAAGAGCATGAAAGTAATAACAGGTACTCACAGCCAGCTATAAGAGCAAAATAGAAAGGAAGCTAACGTATATTGATGCAACACGATAATGTGTTATGCACCTAGGGATATGATATTATAATGTATTTAGGTGGATGGAGATGCAAACTTGTGGCACACATCCCTTTAGTTAGTTATATTGGGTCATGTGGACAACTTGTATAACTAATTATATTAGGTGATAAATAGGCATTCACTAGGATTACGGTACCCCTCCATTATGTTATTAGGAGGGTATATATGATATTGCATTTGGGATCTCTTGAAGATATAGCATGGAGTGGCTTCTTCCATAAGGAGTATTGTATGGTGTTATGTAATGTCCCCTTTTTAGCATGCTCATGTTTGCGGATGGTTTAGCCTATAATTTTGACCCTCGTAGGCTAATGAGGATGGTTAGAGGGTCTTCTGAGGTTTGCATCATCTCCAGTGTTCAGTGATCATCAGCTTTGGGCCTTCGTTTGGCGTTCACAAGGGCTCCAGTGCTATACTTACTATTTATAGTAAGTCAGGAGACAGATGAGAGGGACCCTTACTATTTTTAGTAAGGCACTTGGTCATATGGAGATTCACAGAGTTGACCCCCGTTTCAGGCGGTTTGATGAAATCTTAAATATTTAAGGAGATATTAAAATTTAAATGGCTCAAGATAGTATTTAATTATTAAAAAGGCCATATTATGATGTTATAATGTTATAACTTAACATTATAACTTGAGGGTCAATTTATCATTAAAAGGGGGTCATATTATTATTAAATATTGGGCGCCAACTCCAAAGTATTTATTGAAATATTAAAAGGATGCAAGAAAATAGCATTTAATGATATTAAATGTGCCTTTTTGAGAAATTCAACTTTCTCAAGAGGGTTTATATATTTCACTTTGGAGTCTTTGCCATTCATTGGATTAAGCATTGGTGTTGATGAGATTTTGTCTGAGAGAGGAAGCCAAGGGTTTCTGAATCGGTTAGCCATTGGAGAACGTTCACTCTTAGTGTTGCAGCCATTTGAGGTGGTGAAATATCCATTGAATTTGGCCATTCAGGGGAGCTTCATCCAGAAGTTCTATTTGGGCAAAACTAGATTATTTGTGAAGAGTTTTGAGTGCTAAGTGAAAGGGTTTTGGTGTTGAATCAAAAAGCAGACTGGAGGCAAATTGTTTGCTATCTCCAGCACAAATTTTCAAGAGTTCGACCTACCTTTTTAGTGTTACCAGCAGCAGGAAGACGGATCCCTTAAAGGGGTCGATCTGGATTAAAAAGGGCTCAAAAAAATCATTCAAAATCATAAAGAGGGGTGCCTAGGAGTGAAGAAGCCAGCCATGGGGAATTTATGAAAAAAGTATGCAGCCATGAAGAGAATCGAACCAGTTAATAAGCTGTTTTTTGGGTCTGCAGTATGTTGGCAGCCATTATAATCTGCAGGAGCTTCTAGGTATGATTGTAATTAAACTTTCTTTGCAAGTATTCAATAAAATTAGCTATTTGGGGGTGTTGCCAATAGAATCTAGTTTATTATTATTGCTTCCTTTCATTTCCAGCATTGTGTCTTATTTGCAAAAATACAAAAAGAAAAAAACCCTTGTGAGAACACAAAGAAATTGCAAAACATAAAGCAAAAAAAAACGAGACACCAAACCTAGGGAAAGAAGAGTTCTTACATTGGTATCAGAGTCGTTTTCCTACCATCCTTGTGGGGTTTTGAATGCAACAAAGTGACAGAGCCAGAAGGTACTACGAGAGAGAACTTTGTAGGAATTGGCAGCCACCACAGGTACCTGAAGGGGAAACCGTTTCTGGTTTGATTGGTATTTGTTGGCGTTTAAATTAGCACCTCTGGAGTGCTGATTGTAAACGTTCAGCTATTTCAAATGTTTTGCAACACTTCTTCGTTATTTAAAGAGGAGAAGTCCCTCTCTGCTGGGAGCAATGCGTAGGGAAGGGAAATGTTAACTAAAGTTCCTATCTTTTTATGCTTCAACGGCAGGACACAAGGGTGCACAAACACAATGCGCCGTAGCTAAGCTTTTTTTCTGGTTTCTGCAGATCTCAACTACGACTAACTAGCTTTTATCTATCCAATACCTTCAAGGTAAACAGAGCATGAGGGTAAAGGAGCGGGAATGGGATGGTTGGATCACCTGAATTCGCCGTCTCCTGAGAATATGACCGAGGCTTTGAACTCTCGGGTATACACCAGGATAAGGTTGGTACAAGCAAACACTCTATACGGTAAACTAGATCTGAGACCTGCCAAGGAGGAGGGACTCCTATTCGAGGTATGGGCTAGGAAATAGTTCATGAGAAACAACAAAATTTACGATGCCTTGGCCAACTAGCTTGCTAAGGAGGAGGGACTCCTATCCGAAGTATAGCTTGAAGGTCAATACATTAAACAACATCAAACGATAACTGTCAATAACAAATATCCGAGGAGGAGGGGCTCCTATCCGAGGAGGGAAGTGAAACAACAAGCTATTTAGATACGAGACGTAGACATAACTCAAATAAGATGATCAAAATGCAAGCGCCTTCTGATATTCTTCTTCAATGCTTCATCAACGAATTACAAAAGTTGGGAAGGCAAAGGCACGAAATCATGCACAGTTACAATCAACCAACTAACTCTCATCCAAGAGTGAACAAATATCCGCTTTCAAAGCTGTTGGCAACAATGGCGCAGCAATTTTGCATAGCAAGTAAAAGTTAAACAAATAATGAGCCCAAGGCTCTTATTTATAGAACTCAAAGGAGTGGGCAACCCCAAAATCTCCTTGAGTTAACAATGAGTTCTTGCCAATCAATTAGCAAGATTTATTCCTAAAAAGGGGGAACAAGCAGTTAACTGGAAAGCTACTTCAGTTAACTGAAAGTAAACAAAGAGTCAACTGGAAACTACTTCAGTTGACTGAAAGTAAACTAAAGGTAAACTTTAATGAAAGTATCCCTCCAAAATAGACATCCACATTTAGTGGAGATCTAAGATCCACAAATCATGGAAGTCAAATAGACATCCTTAATCAGTGGGATCTAACAATGCATGATTTAAGGAAAGTGGAGTTAAACTTGGAAAGAAGCATCAAGTTAACTCCAACTACATTTAATATCATCTTGAGTTGACTTGGAAAGAAGCATCAAGTCAAACTCAAGTCTCATAAATGCCACTTGGAGGGTGTATGGCGTCCTTTTTGGGTGCATTTATAATTCGCCATTAATCAGCAGTGTCTCTATCCATTGATTGACTTCATCAACTTCTGGGGAGTTAATGCTCTGTAGGATGATGACGTGGCATCGTAGCATGATCTCACCCGTTGTGAGCTGATTTCCGAAGTCAATACACTGAGATGCTGCCTCTTCAAACTTGGTTGATAAAGCTGCTACCTTAGCCAGCTTGCAACCCTCTGGATCATCAAGAAAGGTACTGCGGATGACATCTCTGAACTGGTTCTGTACAGTGACCAACTCGACGTATTCTCCTCCCTCACGCTGATATTCCATGCAAGGGAAAGATATTACCAACATTCTTGCGAAGTTGATAATAGTGGCAACCACCCGTCTGTAATCAATCAACTCTACTGAATGAGCGTCGTAGGCTTTCACCTTGTACGCCAATTGTTCCTTCCAAGCAAAAAGATGTTGCTTGTTTTCCTCAGAGTATACTGATTGATATGCCAATTGCAAATCTGCAATTGTGCTTTCGTCTTCAAGCCTCCTTTCTGCAATCCTTTGTTCTGACTGCTGGATCTCTGCACGAAGTCCATGTGCTCTATCCCGTAACTGGTATAGGTTTGCCAGTATACATCTACCCTTGAGAACAAACTCTTCCACTTGATCTCTCAAGTGTTTGCCGAATGTTATCAATTGCCGATGATTTTGTTCAGCGGGGAGATCTAGTAGTCCTGCTGGTAGGGCTGAGACGTTTGGTGAGCCATGTATCAAGTTGGTTATGTAAGACCTCAGTTTCTGATTTTCAGCCTTTAAGGCTGCCTTTTCTATACCATCCTTTGCCATCCTTTCTTGTGCGCTCACCGAAGCTATTCCAAGAAGGTCTGCCTCCACCTGTCGTGTAGTCTTCCCGAGGTTAAGTTGAGACAAAGTGTAGTCTTCTACTTGAACCTCGTGTATGCTTTTCTCTACTGGTGGAGCGGCAGTCTCTATGATGATCTCACACTCTGCATTCCTTTCTATGTGAACTTGTTTCTTTAACTTCTTCGCCGACGTGTCTTGTGGGACGTGGTCGAATTCGGTAAAGTCAAGTTCATAGAGGGTTTTTCCCTCTTTCTTCCTAGGAAGCCTTCAAGCCAAATAGAATCTCGGCGAACTTCGCTAGGAGGGATGTGAGGCCCTTGAATGCTAGATGTGTGAGACTGTGCTGGAGCAATGTCTCTCGGTGGCGAATCCAAGTCGATGAGGACTTGTGTCTGCTGTGATACTGGTGATATTGGTGGCTCTGTTTCCATAACAGTCACCGTTTCTGCTGCTGCTTCTACTATTGTTGCTTCTGCCATTGGCTCAGCCACTGGTTCTTCAACAACTACTGCTGCTGGTTCCTCCGTGATAACTTCTGCTGAATCAGGGGTAGCAGTCTCTACTCTTTGTTCTGGGGCAGCAATACCCGTGATTATTTCAAGACTATGTGTGGCTTTCTCCACTGGTGTCCTCTGTGTTCTAGGCTTTGACATCCTCATCCCTCGGGGAGGATTGCACCATTGCTTCTGCCTAGGCTTCCTTTTTGAAGTGGAAGGTGGTGTAGACTGAACCTGTGGTGGCTCTGCTCTGTGAGGTATCACCTTCCTTGATTTCTTGCTGTCGAGATAGAGTTGGCTATTTCTAACCACTCTACTCGTTCTTTCTTCTATAGATGTGTCTTCTTTGGCATACCAATCCACTCTCGGGAGCGGTTGGGAGTCAACTGAATCTGCGAAGAATGAGGGGAGAGTGACTTCCCCTTCATCATCGGACAGGCCCTCGATGTCTGCTGACATAAAATCAGCAATTTGTGAGAGTCTGAACCTGCTTTGTAGTTCCTTCTTCGCACTTCATACTCGTCTTTGCAATTTACCCAATAATCTTCCATAGAAGACTTATGTGACGAGTGTTGCTCGAGGTGTGCCGCATAGAGTCCTCTGGGATCATAGGATCTTCTATCAATGAGATACTTGAGGTTAAACCTCGCTGTTTCCTGACTCATCATCTTAGCATCTGCCGCGAATCCACATCTATATAGTCCCATCTCAATGGGAAAGTTAACAGCTGTCTTCCTCTTCAAGCTCAAGTAGACATGAACCTCGGACAACTGTCTCAGGAATTCCATGAAGAATACCCTATCTGAAGGGTATCTTGGTAGCATGGCGGGGTGGCCAATGTAGCCATACACGCGTATGTAGGAGAACGTAGGGAATTGAATGAACCAATCCGCCCAATCTGCCATTGCCTCTCTGGCTGTCTGTGAAATACGCACGTGCATCTCATGGTTAAGCTCACGTACTATGTGCATAATGAAGTTATCACTCGTTCTCTTGAAGTGTCGCTCCGCTTGAGTAAACTCAAGACGTGCGAAATGTTCGTGAACCTTCTGCACACCTAAGGTTCCCACATTGTTCAATAACCTGAATTCACCTTGGAAGGCTATCAAGTATACCAGGTAAGAGCACATGTGGAACCTATGAGCTTCCAGATACCCAGTGATTTGTCGGTGGAGTGTGTCACTAATCAAAGTGGCCCAGTCATAATATTCCCTCTTGCCAATGATTTTAGCAATGATATAGTACATCCATGGCTGGAATTGACGACCATCTTCTTCTCCAGTGATTCTATTGAGTAGAGTGATTAACACTGCGTACTCATCTTTACATTCTCCTCGTCCCAACGACTTAGGCAAGCTTTCCTTTGTCACTTTTAGCCATTTTTCAGCCATAACCTTTTGACATTTGTCCTTAGCTGTCTCAAATGCCTTCTCACATTTCCGTCACTGATATGACTTTGCTGTTAGGACATGATGGAATATCAAAACACCTTTCGATATCCTGAGGCTTTAGACTACAAACAATTCTTCCATCTGCTGCTCTGATTTCTCTGGTGGTAGGATTGTAATGCTTGATACAAGCGATTACAAGCTCTACGCTTTGTAGTGTGATGGGAATTGTGGCCTGCAGCAACCCGGATTCTTCAATATTCTGCAATGTGATTTGATTCATGCCTTCTAGCTGCTCCAAATCAACCACTGGATTTACTTGGTGTAAATTTGTGTCAACTGTTTTCAAGTAATCATGGAGTAAGACCGTCTTGGTCTCGTATTGTACCTGGGAGTACTGCATCTTGAAAAACTTAAAGATTGACTGTAATCTTGACCTTGTTCAAATGATTTTCGGAAACCCTTAAAAATAGCGCCTTGCCGAGAAGTATTTTTCCAGAAAAAATCTGGCACATGGGTTTTGTTCGTGCTTCAATGCTGAACAAACCCAGTTCCTCAGAATTTGGATTCTGAAACTTTTTCGGAAAAACCCCCAAAAATAGGGGCAGCAAGTTTGCTGATTTTGGAAAATTTGTCGAGATGGGTTTCTTGAAAAATAATGCTGAATCAACCCAGTTGATCTGATCTGATATAGCCTGTTGCTTTTTCTGTCAAATGCAAGAAAACCTAAGACCAGAAGAGAGGAAATAGATAGAAGGTGGATTGGAAGTTTTATCTGATTCCTTGAAAAAATCTATCTCTGGATCCAATCCTCAAAATAGCAATCCTCTTCTGCTTCAGATCTGCAAGAAAAATTGAAGAACGGATGAAAACCTTGTTCAGATCTATCAATGGCGTCCTTGAGAGCTTGTGGCTGATCTTGATCTCTTAACCTGCAAGGAAATAATGAAATGGGACGCCTTCACCTTGAATATATATGTTTAAGCTTCAGATCCACAAGTTTGGGGACCTAACTCAAGCTCAAAAGGTGATTTTGGCTTGATCTAAAGTTGAAAAGGTGATTTCCACCAATCGTGGAGTGTTTTAGCCAACTTTAACTCAAAAAGCTCTTGACTTAGTCAACAAATTGACCCTTGACTTCTTTAGGCGTCCCTTTTGGTTTCTTGCAAGTTTTTAAATATTTATTCTCCTGAAAGCCCTCTGTTTGATCCTGAATCTAGCGTTGTCTGTTGATCCTGAGATGTCGCAGACACATTCACTGCGGAGCTGGATCCAAACTGGAAAGAAGTGCCTGGGAGACATGATGATGAAAAGCTGAGTTTAGGGCTTCAAAAGAATGGGCGCCTTTTCCAAGAAAAGGCTCTTTTGCTAATGCCTAGTGAATTTTCAAACTTCGTTCTTCAGCCTTTTGAAATGACCTCTCGGTGATCTGGATTTCTTGTTGATCGAAGAGTCAGATGATTTCGATGTGTCTCGCCAGTCCAGCTCGTTCTGCCAAGAATGTGACTTCAGAAAACTGGATCTTATTTTAGGGTCCCTTTATTCAAGGGCGCCCCTCCTTGAAAAGGGCGCTTTTGTCTTTTGGCTTGATTATTTCCATCTGAAAAGTTGCCTACTTTGATCCAGATTATCCGTTGACTGCCCTGTCAGGTGTTGGTGCTTGCAGTTACGTTTCCGAGATCTACTTGGGCTGAGAAGGTTATCTGGGAAGCCTTTTGTCCTTTGTCAGCATCTGGAAGTCCAAAAGAAAGGCGCCTTTCTTTTGAAAAGGCTCTTTTCCTTATAACTTCGCCGTTGGCTGTGGTTTCTGATATTTCCTCAACTGCCTCTTTTTGCTTCGTCAGCAGTTGCTAGTGATCTATTCATCGGATGATCTGGATGTTTGTTTCACTGTTGAGTCAGTAATCAAACGTCGAGAATGACTGCTTTGGATGATCTTACTGACAGCATTTGACCCTCAAAGATCATGGGCGCCCCTGCTTGAAAAAGGCTCTTTTCAGCATTTTGAGTTCTCTCCTTCGTAACGTTTCCAGAGTTAGTCAAATTTTGACCTTTTTCACTTTCAGGAATCTCCTTCATCAAACAGCATCATTTTTGACCTTTTCCGCCATGGTTGCGTCGTTGAAGCTTTTGGAGTTTAACTTTCAGCACCTGGTACTGGCCAATCTGCCATTAATGGCTGCAGAGGTTCTAACTTTGTTCCTGAAAAATAGAAATAGACCCACCAGAGTAAAACATGTCTTTTGATGATTCTGACTTGACCAATGTGATCGTGAAGTCTTTTAATCCTATCAAAATCATTTTCAATCATTTCTGGGAAGGTCCTATTTTCAGGGGTTTCCCTGAAAATAGGGGCGAAAAACCCTAATTTTCAAATTTTCAGAATTTTGCACGTGTGTTCTTTGATAGAAACCCACCAAGATTCTATGATTGGTTTGACCTAAAACTGACTTAACATGGCATTTTAACAAGATTTAGCTCAATTTATACAGAATGCCAAAAAATTAATTTTGGGTACAACAGTATTCATCTGGGGTCATCCTCAGAAATGGGTGACAGGGTAGAAGAGGATCCACTGAGAAATGACAGAAGGAATGAAGATAGGGGTGAAGAACTTATTGAAAGAATGGCCCGTGCTTTTGAGGGTTTCACAGCAACCATGCAGCAACAGTTGCAGCAAAACAGGGTTACTGAGGAAAATAGGATGAGATACAACAGGGATTAGGATGATGATAGGAGTGTAGTTGGGTCACGGAGAGTGCAGAGAGCGCCTTCCCGCACTGCAGATAGGCCTACTAGACCCACATTTCTGAGGGAAGAGCGAGTTGAGGAGAACATTGAAGAGGTTGAGGATCCAACCTATGCTAATGCATTTATGGCTGCCCACGACGAGTGGCGACAATTGACACCAGAGGCGCGCAAGCTCATCATTTTGACCGGTTTGTGCAATCACGGGTTGATTACTACAGGTCTCGACGGGGGAATAGGCCTCAGCACCAAAACAGAGACTTGAAGCATGCCACTAGCAAGATCACATTACCCAATTTTGATGGCAATGGTAAGGTAACAGCACAGTCCTAGATTCATAGGTTGGACACCTTCTTGACACTTCGACCTATGCCTGAAGAAGAAGCAATCAAGTTTGCCACGCTACATTTAGAGGGAGCTTCCCATGATTGGTGGTATCATGGGATGGTGACACTACAGCATGATCGTATCACCTCTTATCAGGAGTTCGTGGACAGACTGGTTGAACATTTTGATAAAAAGGATCCAGAAGTTTATTTTAGGGACTTGGCACAGCTTAGGCAAACTGGCAGCCTGGAAAGTTATATCAGTGATTTCCAAAGGTTATTCGTAATGGTGACAAACATCTCAGAGAGGAGGCTAGTTGTGCTTTTCATGGAGGGTTTGTTGGAACCGTTGCGAGGGTGGATTAAGGCTTTCGATCCACCGACACTGCAGGAAGCAATGAAGAAAGCAAGAAGTATGGAGTTTGCTACCGCAAAAAAGCAGGAGCTCACATAAGGATGTTCCTTCAACCAGCAAAGAGGACTCTCAGCAGGCAGATGATAAGAAAAAAAAACCAACAACCATGGCAGTTGAGGAGTCACGTGAGCAGTTGAGAAAAAAGAAATTATGTTTTTGGTGTAAGGAACCATAAACCCCGGATCATGATTGCCCTTTGAGACCTAAGGGCAAAGCAAATCAAATCATGTGGGCATACTATAAGGATTCAGATTCTGATCAGCCAGCTTCAGAGGATCGTCCGGATGTGACGGCATCTGCGGATGGGAATTTGGCTCCTATGGCATTCTTTGCTAATGTTCAAGACGAGGCCACATTTAGGTTCAGGGGGACAGTTAATGGGCAGCATTGTGTTGCTATGCTGGATACGGGAGCAACACATAATTTTATTGATGAGGGTTTCGCAGCTAGATGCAGACTTCAAGCCGAGGACTTTGACGGATTCAGAGTTCAAGTGGGTAACGGATACACCCTCACGTGCACCAGGCGAGTTACTAATCTCACTCTAATATTGAACAACTATGAGTTACATTCTGACTTCTATGTAGTCAACATGGGTGAGATGAATATAGTTATGGGCATGAAATGGCTCCAGGACCTGGGAGTATTTACCCTCGACGTACCTAAGGTGGAGATGTCATTCGAGGTTGATGGCAGGAAACACGTGTTGAGGGGAATTAAAGATGGGAGCTTGCATTCTATCTCTCTCCATTCTATCTCTCTCCGTAGAGAGAAGAATAGGGAGAGAGAGCAGGAAATGTTTCAGGAGGAGTTCGCGTTAGCTGATGACTCCAGGGGTTCAGAGTTGTATGCTTTAGATTAGCATGGTGGTGTTGTCCAGTTTGTGAACAACCCCCTTGTTTGAGGCAGATGTCACATCATCTTATGATAACTCGCTTTTCGGGTTAGATGTTGATTCCACTCTTGACCCAAACTTTGAGATGAGAGTTGATTGTAGTGTTTGGGATCCTTCCAGTGCATCGGAGTTTCAGACTAGGCTCGCAGAGGAGTTTTGTGAGGTATACACAATGAGGAGTGCGTACAGTTTCACTTTTGACCCTCATGTGCATGACCTATTTCAGATGCACAGCCCCGTGGCGCAGGTACTTGACAGCGGTTATGACAGTTTTCCTTGCGCAAATTTTGGAAGCAAATATGGACAGTCTTTTGAGTCGCTTCCTCTTGATACTCATACTCCTGCAACACCAGACGGCGAGTTTGAGTTGGCTCAACGGGTTCAGCCAATTGTTCTGAGGAGGGTGTTACATGAGCAGTTTGATGATATTAGGGACATTGCACAATTCTACCCATGGGATCCTGGTGGAGCGATCTTACAGAGCAGTATCTGTTGGCAGTTGAGATTGCTTGGGGACAAGCAATTTCAAGGAGGGCGGACTGTAATGTCCCCTTTTTAGCATGCTCATGTTTGCGGATGGTTTAGCCTATAATTTTGACCCTCGTAAGCTAATGAGGATGGTTAGAGGGTCTTCTGAGGTTTGCATCGTCTCCAATGTTCAGTGATCATCAGCTTTGGGCCTTTGTTTGGCGTTCACAAGGGCTCCAGTGTTATACTTACTATTTATAGTAAGTCAGGAGACGGATGAGAGGGACCCTTACTATTTTTAGTAAGGCACTTGGTCGTATGGAGATTCACAGAGTTGACCCCCGTTTCAAGCGGTTTGATGAAATCTTAAATATTTAAGGAGATATTAAAGTTTAAATGGCTCAAGATAGTATTTAATTATTAAAAAGGCCATATTATGATGTTATAATGTTATAACTTAACGTTATAACTTGAGGGTCAATTTATCATTAAAAGGGGGTCATATTATTATTAAATATTGGGCGCCAACTCCAAAGTATTTATTGAAATATTAAAAGGATGCGAGAAAATAACATTTAATGATATTAAATGTGCCTTTTTGAGAAATTCAACTTTCTCAAGAGGGTTTATATATTTCACTTTGGAGTCTTTGCCATTCATTGGATTGAGCATTGGTGTTGATGAGATTTTGTCTGAGAGAGGAAGCCAAGGGTTTCTGAATCAGTTAGCCATTGGAGAACGTTCACTCTTTAGTGTTGCAGCCATTTGAGGTGGTGAAATATCCATTGAATTTGGCCATTCAGGGGAGCTTCATCCAGAAGTTCTATTTGGGCAAAACTAGATTATTTGTGAAGAGTTTTGAGTGCAAAGTGAAAGGGTTTTGGTGTTGAATCAAAAAGTAGATTGGAGGAAAATTGTTTGCTATCTCGAGCACAAATTTTCAAGAGTTCGACCTACCTTTTTAGTGTTACCAGCAGCAAGAAGACGGATCCCTTAAAGGGGTCGATCTGGATTAAAAAGGGCTCAAAAAAATCAATAAAAATCATAAAGAGGGGCGCCTAGGAGTGAAGAAGCCAGCCATGGGGAATTTATGAAAAAAGCATGCAGCCATGAAGAGAATCTAACCAGTTAATAAGCTGTTTTTTGGGTCTGCAGTATGTTGGCAGCCATTATAATCTGCAGGAGCTTCTAGGTATGATTGTAATTAAACTTTCTTTGCAAGTATTCAATAAAATTAGTTATTTGGGGGCGTTGCCGATAGAATCTAGTTTATTATTATTGCTTCCTTTCATTTCCAGCATTGTGTCTTATTTGCAAAAATACAAAAAGCAAAAAACCCTTGTGAGAACACAAAGAAATTGCAAAACATAAAACAAACAAAAAACGAGACACCAAACCTAGGGCAAGAAGAGTTCTTACATGTTACCCTACCTCAAGAGTTTATTCTATTTTTTAATATATTGGATATTAGGGCATCTTGGCCCACAAACATCTCGTGTGAGATCTACCTTCTACATTATCATATTGCAATTATTGTATGTGTGGATCTAATCAAGTGGTATCAAAACTACAATTTGGGCAAAGGTGAGGACAAAACCCTAATTTTTGAAAATTTGTCTATATCTTTCAAACAGTTGCGCAATTTTCTACAATTTTTTTTACTGAAGTTGAATGATCATTTACAATCCAAAAATCAAGTTTAGATTGTCAATATTGAGTAAGTTATCCCAATTTTACGATTTTTCATAAATTTGCTTTCTATGTCACAAATCAAAGAATTTTTCTGATATTTTTACATTTCTAGAAAGATCACTAAAATTTATCCAGAGTATATTATTTGTATTTGTATTTTTTAGGCCAAAATAATTATGAAATGATGCAATCAAATTTGGGTATGTGGTAAAAATTTAGAAACCCTAGTTTCAATGGGGATTCTTGATTTTGATGGAAGGAGATGCATTAGAATGGTGGAAGAAATATAAAATAGCTATGTGAAATATGGGAATTAGGTTTTTTTTTATATACTTAGTAGGTGAAGCTAAATGTTGGTATGTTGAGATATCCCTACTAAATCTAACCCCAAAAACTCATTTTTCCTAGTGTTGACATTTCGTCAAACAATTGTTGTGCAAACTCATGAATTCTGATTTTCTAACTGCTATTCTGATTTTCTGAGTTTTGTTTGATTGCTTTTGATGTTTGGTTGAGTGTTTTCAATGCCAATAACATAAAGGAAATGCATAGAATTGATATATAAATGATTACACAACATAAATTGATAAACCCACTTCCATTTATGCCATTAAATTAAAGATATAAGGTCTGATTAAAATGACAGTTATGTCTGATATGAAAATTATCAGACTATAACAGCTCTATTAAACCCAATACAAATGAAAAAACTTGAATACCCAATATGCCAATAACATACCCGTTCTATGCCAGCATGAAAATACAATGTATGAAGGCTGATATGAGCATGATAACAAGGGTAGAAGACTGAAATAGAATGTGAAATATGCAGCTACAAGTTTGATCGTTGTTATGGAAGTGTTGATATGAAATTGGTTGCCAAAATCAACTTCAAATGCCCACGAAACCCCTTCCAAATGATGGTGCACCAACTAGAAATGGTACAACTGGTATGGAAAATGTCAAATCCTCAATGTAAACTTGTCAAACGGTTGGAATAAATATGCAATGATGATTGTGCCACAAACCCTAGGTGCACTTGACCAAAAATTGTACAACCAACAAGTAGAATGCAAACATGTGATATTATTGGCCTGGTTGAGACTCGATCTATCAATGGCTGCACCTGATCTGAAGAAATATGCTAATATAACACTGCTGCAAACTCAAGCCTGAAATTAAACACCTGAAACTCCTCCAATGAAGCCCAAATGCAAACCCAAGTCAGGTCCTCCTCAAAGGTGAAATGGGTTCTCGTCCAATTCACAATAGCCCTTGGTAGTTTTCGTTCCCAGAAGATTGAAAACTAGCTGAAACCCTTCTCCAAAGCTCAAACTTGCAAGTGCTGATATAAAAAATGACAAATGAATGCCAAAATAGAAGCCCAAAATTCACTTTATAACCTCCCATGAGCTTTTTTTAAAAGACAATAAAATATTCCTCCTCAAGGGTCTTTTCTTCATCAAAAGAAAGGGCCACTTTTTAAAATCAACTTTGTTTCACTAGGATGGGGGCACTTTTCACTATTCACTTTATAATTCTCCGTTACTATTCACTTTTACTATTCCATTAAAACAAACTTTAATATTTTCAATTTATCTTTGGATTCAACAACTGAACTCCAAACTGAAAGGCTCATAAAGCTCCCGGCTAGGCTTCGCATCCCTCGGTTGGGTCCCCTAACCATATTGCTGACCTACGGGAACCCTAATAGTAGGCCAACCTCGGCTAGTTTGAGCTGCCTAAGGAAGGGACATTACATATGTGCCATTGCAGAATGACATTTTTTCATTGGACAAACTGAAACAGTTTTTCTTAAATTGATGGGTACCAAAAGAAATAATAGTTAATGAGGATATGGATGATATTATGATAAGGAAGTAGGAGAAGGAAAAGAGGATGATGAAAAGAAGATGAAGGATACATGTGCATGCACCTTAGCTCCAAGGAAGGAAGATTCAATCCTCCAATTTCATGGATGCATTCAAAAGGAAAAGTTTGTTGTTTCTCTAAACCCTAGCAGCAATTATAACTTCATCAACATGGAATTAGCCAAGAAACTATGGGTACAAGCAAAAGACATCAAGGATTGTCAAATAGCAAGTAAGGATATTCAAATGTTTTAAGATTTGAAGCTCTCTATGGATAAATATGTTTTGCATTCAAACTTTTATGCTTTGGATATGGATGGATTGGATATTATACTTGGTTGTCTTGGTTAGAATCTTTGGGAACAATAAAGATTAATGTGCAAAATAATTTCATGAAGCTTTGGTATAAGAGAAAAAAAAAGTCAGATTACAAGATATTACACACAATGAAGTCCAAAGGAAAATAAAGGAAGAGCAAGTTCAAGAATCTACTGAAGATCACACCAATAAATCAAAGGACATACAAGAGGAGCAAGATGTAGAGAAAAAAGAGTAGACAAGTAATTCTCTTCATGAGCCAACAAAACAAATGGCAAAAAATGGTGAAGGATTATAGAAGGTATCCACATCATTGTGAGAGGCAAGAATCATCAAGGAAACCATCATGGAGGCATGATAATATTGGGAATCAACAAGACAATCACTAAGGATCTATATGGGATCAACGAAACAACTACAACAAAAGTAATGGCTATTCGTGGCAAAAAAGGACCTACTATGATAAGGAATGGAATCACATGGGTGCAACAAAATGTGGATCAAAGATGGGATCTAGGCACCATCAAGCTAAAATCACTGCAAAGATCAACCATGGATGGTTGGATGATTGGTCGTGGCATCATATTTGTAATGACTTAAGATAATCATACTGTTGTGACCATTTCACACATCGCCCCATTGCAAATGGGGACCCCCTTGTTTTCGTTTTTTGTCTCGGTGTTGCAGTTGCATGTCACTTGTCTTTTTACAATGAGGTCATCATTTTGAGGGTTCCAAGTCAGTCAGTCTGCCGAGAGTCATCTGAGCCAAGTCAAGAATCCATGCTTGAATCAGCGCGTAAACGTCACCATCGTGCTTAGAAGGCCTGGGAGGCGAAGATCGACTGTCGTTTCAGTCAAATCCGACACTTCCAAATTTTTAGGGTTTCTCACCCCGGGCCCCCTATTTTTTAGGACCTACTTTTTTGGCACTTTTGGGCAATTCTGGGATCCCTATTTTTTAGGGTCTATTTTTGGAAAGTTGCTATTTTTGGAAAATTTCTATTTTTGGAAAGTTTCTATTTTTAGAAGGGTCCCGAGTTCTGAAAACGCACTCAGAAGTTCAAAAAACTCAATAGATCTCTCAGAAAATCGAAATGAAAATTTTGAAAATTTTTCGAAAAATCTGGAAAATTCGTTCAAAAATGGTGAGAAATTCTGGAAAATTACAGAGAAATCTGGTAAAGAGCACTAAAATGGTTGAAAATTTGACGAACCAGTCAAGAAATCCAAGCAATTCATGGAAAAATCTGAGAAACTCATCGGAAATCTGAGATAATGACTGAACATTCATGGAGAATCTGGAAATTCATGAGAAATCTGGGCAAAACTGAACATCTATTCATGGAGAAAACTGAGATATTCGCCTAAGTATGGAAGACTTTCAGCTCACAGTCAATGGTGAAGCTTCAGCCAAGCAATCAATGGCACAAAAATCTGAGCAATGGCCAACAAAGTAATGAAGTCCGCCCTTGGAAATGTCTAAGTCAAATGAGCCAATGGCCAGACCATCAGCCAAGTCCGCCCTTGAAAGAAGTCTGATGGCAAGCAAATGCAGCAAGAGGCAATGTCAAGGAACTTCCAAAGTCCGCCAAGGATGTCCAAGGAGGAAGGAAAGTCCGCCCAGCACTCAAGATGCTTATCCTAGGAAAGTCCGCCTTGCATATCCTTGCATATCCTTGACACTTCCAAAGACCGCCTTGCATATCCTTGCATATCCTAGGATCTTCCAAAGTCCGCTAAGGATGATGCCAAAGTCTCTTGAAGTCCGCCTTGCACATGCCAAGAGGTTGGAAAGTCCGCCTAGGCACATGAGAAGCAAAAAAAATCAAAAATTTCACTAAGTCTTGGTGCCTAACAATGAAAATTTCGAAATTTTGCCTAAGTGTAAAAGCCTAAAAAGATGGAAAATCAAAATTTCTGCCAAATATTATGACATTTCCAAGGGACAAAGTATTAAGGCAAATGCTAAGAGCTTTAAAAGTCCGCCATTCACAAGAAAGGAGGTGCCAAAAGATGGTGAAGTCCGCCCAGCACTAAAGGTGCATATCCCAAGATCATCTAAAGTCCGCCATGCTGGTGGAAGATGCCATCCAAAGTCCGCCTAGACATGTAAAGGAGAGGAAAATCAAAATTTTACTAAGTGTTGGCGCCCAGCTAAGGAGAGTTTTGAAATTTGCTAAGTGTGAAAGGTGGAAAATCCTTTCCAAAGGGATAAAATGATGAGAATAAGTGCCAAGAAGTTAAGGAAATTCGCCCTAGAAAAGAGGGATATCCCATGGTGCTCGTCCTAAAGACTTACAATGTCCACCATATGCTTGGAAGAGTTAGCAGGGTACCAAAGACATCCATGATCTTCGTCCAAAATGTCAAGGAAGTCCGCCTAAGATGACAAGATTTTTGGCTAAGTGTCAATGCCAAGTCTAAGAAGAGGTTCGAATATTTGCCTAAGTGAAGAAGCTAAGGAATGAAAAATGAAGACGTTGGCTAGACATTCGGACGCTTTCGAGAGGGCAAATGCCAAGCTTGAAAGGGCACGTGCTAAAGAATATCGGGATGTGGCGAAGAATAAAACGGAATGTGCCCAACTCGATGAAGGAAAAGAGGCAAAATTTGCCTAAGTATGGAGAAAATGTCGAGAAATTGCCAACTTTGACCCAGGAAAAATGCGCAAGGCAGGGAGAAAAGAAGGATCGTCCTTGGCCAGAAGGAAGAAGAATATGTCAAACGTCAAGGAAATTCGCCCAACGAAGACATTCGGACAAGGATTTTGCCTAGAAAAATTTGACTGAGCAAGGAAATATTTGACTTTGGCAGAACAAATTAGGCTGAGTGCAAAAGGAAAATCTTGTCTCGGCAAAGCAAAATAAGGATCTGGCAATGAAATTTTCGACGGAATGGCTTAAATTTTGGTTTGGCTAGACGAAATTGAGGATAAAATCGGAAAATAAACTCTCAGCCAAGAAAAATGGAAGGAAGATCGAAATAGCCAGGGGTCGAAGACGAACGGGTTGGAATAAATTAAAATATTTTAATATTTTATTTTCAATGCCTTGGACAAAATGAAGTTTGCCAGAGATGTTTTGGAGGAAAATAATTTGTGCCGGCCAGAGATAAAATCCGAAGGGCAAAATTAAATTCACCATGGCTTCAGGAGAGAGAATGGTAAAAATTTAGGAGAGAGAAAATCTGAATTTGTTTATTTTATTTCTTGCAGGTGGATGACGACGCAAGGCGAGTCTTCAAAGAAGAAGCAAAGGCATGGAATGGAGGCAAGTCTGCTTCAAGCCAGATAGAGTGAAGGAAAAAGATGGCACAAGCACGAGAAAGTCTGACTTTGCCTAAGCACAGCATGTCCAAACCTTTACAAGGTCCGACTTTGCTTGGAGAAGGTATGTCCAGACGTCCATAAGATCCGCCAAGTACAATGGCAAACATGATGCAAAGTCCGACCGAGACCAAGAAAAGAAATGTCAAAGTGTTGAGAAAGTTCGCCCCAGTGTAAGAGAAAAGATGATAAGCACCAGAGAAAGTTCGACTTATCTCTAGAGATGTTTGTCCAAAGTGGCCTGAAGTCCGACTTAGGCTGAGAGAAAACGTCCAAGCTCATATGAAGTCCGCCCAAGGAGAGGACGAGAAAATTAGCTAGAAGAATTCACTAAGTGTTGGACAAAAAAAAAAAAACAGGCAAAGTTCATCCAAAACCTTGGCTAAATGTTGAATAGTCCGGGTGAAGGGGGTACAAAATGAACTTGAAAAGCCAAAATTTGGCTAAGTCTGGGAAATACTTCATAGAGGAAATTCCAATTTCTCTATCATGGCTAAGGCACAGGGTCATTCTTCTCCAAATTCAAGACACTTGAATGGATATCCAGACGTCTTGGAAGGATTTCATCTATAATCCTAGACCTATTGAAGCAATCCGGACAACTTCTTGAGGGTTTCATCTCCTGAAGAGTTAAAGACAAGCTTCCAATCAGAACCAGATGGTGACAAGGAAGAAGTGTTCTAAACAAATTTCTCGACACAAATTGGAGAATCCAGAAGGGAAATCCAAAGGAATAACATCAACCCAGTTCAAGCAGGAGGAAGTTCAAAGCGACCAACTTCAAGTCCAGACACCTACTCCAAGGGGAGACTTCCAGACTTCAAAGATTCCAGTACAGGTAAGAAGAAGGAATCAAAGCCTCAAAAGGATTCTAGGATCACAGCTAGGAAGGAACAAGCACAACGGACAGAGTCATCGGCAGGGAAAATATTCTAAGGCAAGTGCGTGGAAGAAAAACGAAGCAACCAAGGAAGACATCCAGCATGCTGAGGTGGCGCCTCCTCATCTTCCAACCAATCAAATTGTTCCAAATCAACATGCAACAACTTTCTATTTTATTGTTGGTTTATATTTAGCAAAAAGGACAAGTGTCCTCGAACGTAATTTTCTCATTGGTCAAAAGTGACAAACCCTAATTAGGGTTTTATTTTGTAATCTCGGCCGTTGATTTGAAATCAATCTTGGCCATTGAATTGTAATTGGGGAGCCTATAAATTGAGCTCGCCCCCTCATTTGTAATGTGTGGAGACTTGTTATGTATATTGTCGCATTGAGACTATTTTGAATGATAAAAGCTCTTGAGCATGATTTGCCTTGAATCACTTCTTATTGTTGAATAGTAAGCGAGGTTACATATTATCTTCCGCCATAGATTAGAGTTAAAGTTAGATTAAATAGAATTTGCTTTGAAAAGTTGTTAATTGAATGAAAGATTGATCGTATCGACTCATTGGTGAAGTGTAGCTCATACTTTCTTCGGATGAATGATTTTCATCCGATGCGTAAAGTTAGCCTGAGCTCCTAAGTGTGGAAGCCTAACTTCAACCTTATCCGAGGTTTGAAAATTATTCTCACAAACCCCTTGAAGATTGCACCCACTTTGCGTATGTTGTCCTGCAAGAGGCGAAACAAAGTGTGGTTTATTTCCCTTCACCAAGTCCTTACTGTCTCTTGATTTCTTAGGCTTAGACTAGACTCTCCTAAACCCTATTCTTTTTGCCATTTTTTTTTGAGATCCACAATTGAAAGTCCTAATTGAGAACCTACAAAGATAAATTTCCTAAGTCCCTAGCTTGTGCAGACTTTCTACGTAAGTCCCCTTGTTTATTACCAGCATTATCACAACGACCATTGAGCTTATCCACACGTCGAGACCCGACTAAAGAAACCTTGGAATCGCCTATGCGGTGGTTTTTCAAGAGAGGATAGAGTGTCTTTGGACATTTTTATTCTGAATGTTTGGTGGATGATAAAACACACACCAACACATACTATTTGGCTTCTTCTCATGTTTCAAGGATGAAACATGTCAAGGAGGGATGGCATATTATGTACCTAGGGATATGATATTATAATGTATTTAGGTGGATGGAGATGCTAACTTGTGGCACACATCCCTTTAGTTAGTTATATTGGGGACAACTTGTGTAATTAATTATTTTAATTATATTAAATGATGCGTAGGCCTTCATTAGGATTATGATACCCCTCCATTATGTTATTAGGAGGTGAATATCATTTAAAGGATATGTGTTGAGTATGATATTAGGTTTGGGATCACTTGGAGATAAAGCGTGGTGTGGCTTCTTCTATATGGAATATTTACAGTGTTACACTACCTCAAAGGTTTATTCTATTTTTGCATATATTGGATATTAGGGCATCTTGGCCCACAAACATCTCTTGTGTTGTGTGAGATCTATTTTCTACATTGTCTTATTGCAATTGTGGATCTTATCATAATGCAAGAGGATAATCACACTTGGTTTTGGATTTGGTTTTTTCCATTACTATCCTTTTGACTCAAAAAGAAAACTAAAGCTCTATTAGCTCACTCAAGTAAACAGGTCCTGGTGCAGTACTTATTGGATGGGTTGCATATAATGTTATAAATCCCTAAATAGTTTACATTTTAAAACTAGATGAGCCAACTGTTCAATAGGAGATATGATGTACTTCTTGTACTCTTCAGGGACTAACATAAACCCTTGTTTCATAACCAAGGTATGGTAATGATCAGATCTCATTACATCTAGTTCACATCAAACAGCCAATTAGCTTAATAACCTAATTTTCTAACCTACTTTAGTAAATATTTTCTGTTGGATGATAAAAGAAGAAAAAGTAACCTTACAACCTTTGAGGATAACTACACAAGCCCCTCACAACCCAGGCCAGTCCTTGGTTGCCATTATCAGATCTTGCAATGGGGATTATTTAGAAGTTGATGATCCTATAGACCCTCTTCCTTATACTTGTGACAGTCTTCTTGTAAGTTGTACCATCTGGTGATTATGTAATATCCCTTGCTACTTCTGATCTAAATTTGTTTTCAAGGAATATCGTCAGAGTTACCAAAATGCAAAACAAAAATCTTGGTTGCTATGACCTTCTAACACTTTAGGGTTTTTCACCTAAAGGAGAGGCATAGACCAAAATGACAATGCTCACACTTCTGAAACCACTGTAATATCCTTGCAAAATCTGACTCTAATTCGCTGATTAAGGCCTCAAGGAATATTGTCAAACACTTCTCCAACAACCCCTTTAACTTGTTGTTTCTGTATTTTTCAGTTTGCTTGCTTGACTTCAAATGGTCTCTAATAAGTTTAAATGCTTGCAAATTTACTCTACAATGTCTAGGCTAAAATCTAAGATGATAATGCAATTCTTTCTGTCTTTTTGAATGCATATACATGAGCGTCTACATAAGAAATGTGCACCTACAGCCAATTAGCATTTTTACAAACACTTGGCATACATACTCATATGATAATCAATATAAGCATTACATCAAACAATTAGCATGCAACTTATCCCTCCTTTACTGAATGCAATCTCTAGTACAATGCTGATATGAAATGGATAGCCAAGACTCCTGGCTTTACAAATGAAAATCCAAATACAATGCCAATCTGATTTTAGATGATCACCTACAGCAGTAATAACTATTATTTTAAATGCTATGAATGATGCAAACAATGCAATGGAACCTGATTATAAGAAGCGCTTTTGACAGAAGATGCTGTGGCAGCAATTATCATTCAAAAATGATCTTCTAACCCAAATTGAACCTCCCTAGCAGCCACCCCTGTTCTGATTTGCAGCATTAAGATAAATTATTCGCAGCCTTCTAACAACTCCAAATTGCTTCTAAAATCGTCACCAAGTCCTATAGAGTGGAGCACTCCACCTAGAGGATAAAATCGATGCACATGGAGACCTCCTTGAATGAATTCGTGGCTCCCCAACAAGCTGCTATGAAGTCTGAGAATTATATCAGAATATTATATTTTGCCAAAATCGTCCTTAGAGAAGATGAGAATGATGTCTCCAATCAGCAAAATGATCTTCCATCAACCCTAAATAGAACTTCTCCAAAATTGGCCTTTGGCAACAAATTTTGCAATGGTGAGAAGACTGAGATATCTTCTCCAACAGCCGCAACCCTTCAATAGATAGTTTCACTACCTCAGTTATGCAAATCAATGGGATACCTCGTACCCAAAGACTTCAAAATGTATTCTGCAGAAACCCAAGGCTTCTCCACAACAAACATACCAAATCAAGTATCAAATATCCAGCATAATGAAACAATGGCAATCCCCCTCTACTTATACTTTTCTCACCAAATTTAGGGCGGCCATCTAGAAGCTTCCACAATACTCTTTAATTTTATTTTAGTGACTTTATAATATAATAATTTATTTAGTCACTTAATTAAATTAATTAAATATAAAGTCACCTTTTAATTTTTAATTTATTTAATGACTTAATAAATAATTAACTTAATTAATTTCTCCTTTGTTTCTCCACTTAGCCTTCGGAGAATAAAGGCTAAGAAATCACACCAAGATGGCTACGAAATAGGGGACATTACAGATTAGCAATTTCTTTGTTTGAATTTTCGAAGATTTTTTGTTTTATATTTGTTTGAGGTAGGTCTCTTTCTTATTTTGTTTTACAAATGTCCTTAACTTTTTCAGAAGGATCTTTTTTTTTTTTGACAATTTCTTGTTGGCGATACCCCATTAGGTTGTCCTCTGCAGTCCCATTGACATACTTTGATCATCTATAGACATTAATATCTTTCTTGCTCTCACTTTTGTAGGCACATTGAAATAGAAACCAACCAACATCTGAAAATTATAACGCTAGTTATTTCCCCTTACAAGGTAGACATTGCAAAATGTTCAAAGAGTAGCTAAATTTCTTTGAACCAAGAAAATGGTGATAATAGTCCATCTCAGCTGGAATCAAACCTCTGTATATAATCAAAAGACAAATGAGGACCAGAAATATGTGTCCTTTTAACCTAAGTCTAAGCTTTCAATGCCAAGAAGTTATTAAGAATTCTAGGTTTCAGAGACTTTGAAAGTTCTAGTCAAACACAATATCCCTCCAGCTCCTTCCTCAAAGTAAAGAAAGACTACTTGCTAGTTGCTCATCATTTCAAACTCAATCTTATTATATTTTTAAGTCTGGGAAGGCATTTCAGGAAACAAGACAACATCTACAATGTGATGGTGCTAATCTTGAAAAGGGAACCAAAATTGTCATGTATAAACTAATATCATAGTAGCATTAATCGTTTGGGGGAAAAATCGGCAAACCAAAAGTTCAAGATTTTTTGAAAAAATCGGGAAAAAATCGGATTTACAAAAAAACACAAAAAATTGAAGAAAAACAGTCAGAAACTACTTTTTAAAAAAAATTAATGGCATTTCTATAGCATACAGACATTGAGAGCAAATAAAATATAGAGTTCAATCCATGAATTATAGAAAATAGATTTTTATTGGTTATATTCATATTGCTGATTACATTGCACAAAACATACAACAACTGCATAAATATCAGATGTGACAGTTGTCTATGCTACCGCATTTTTCATACATGTCTACCAAAGCATTTTATCAAACAGTTCACTGCCTTGCTGCTATGGCTAAAAGCCTAAAACAGGTGCTTTTGAACAAGTTATGGATGCTTGGAAAAAATCTATCAAAGCATAATAGTAGCAATAGCATAGACAAAATGGAACAAAGGTGAAGCTGTTTCAAAAAATGCACGAAAATGTGGTCTCATGGTGATGGAATGCCATGACAATCCATAACAATTTGCTTGTCATGGCATTAATTATGGCATTCCATCACCATGAGACCACATTCTCTGAAGCACAAAATAGTTCACTACATTTTCTATGCTACCACATTTTTCATACATGTCTACCAAAGCATTTTATCAAGCTGTTCAACGCCTTCATGCTATGGCTAAAAATTAAAAACCTCAAAAGGTGCTTTTCAACAAGCTATGGATGCTTGGAAAAAATCTGCAAAAGCATAATAATAAGCAATAACATAGACAAAGCGTGAATTGTTTGAAAAATCTTGAAATGCATCTCAGTGATGGAATGCCATGACAATCCATAGCAATTTGCTTGTCATGGCATTGTCATGGCATTCCATCACCATGAGACTACATTTCTTTGAGACATTTTTTTCAAGCAATTCACTACCTTGTCTATGCTACCGCATTTTTCATACATGTCTACCAAAGCATTTTATCAAACAGTTCATTGCCTTGCTGCTATGGCTAAAAGCCTAAAACAAGTGCTTTCAAACAAGCTATGGTCTTGGAAAAAATCTATCAAAGCATAATAATAAGCAACAAGCCATGGTCTCATGGTTTTCTTGAAAATCAGCTTGATTTTATTCCGCTTTTTGTAGATTTTAAACACGTTTTTGGCAATTTTGCAGTTTTGAAACGGAAAAAATCATTGACCAAAAAGTCAACGATTTTTTCAAAAAATCGGGGAAAAAATTGTCCAACCTGCAGATTTTTTAAAAATCGCGATTAATCGGGATTTTTTGCAGATTTATGCTTCTATGTAAACTATAATGTGTTGGAGCAAAATCCTCAAATAAGAAGAAGATCACTTGACATGGTGCCGCTTCCTAAATAGAAAGTATCTCAATGCAAAAAGCAATAATGCACTCTCTAATCTTCAAAATAATTGAGGACATTGGAAATAGTATAGATAAGTAAAAGAGGAATTCTCTCTATGAAAGGATGCATAAGAAAGAAATGGTTAATAATACCAGAATTGATAGATAATCATATTCAATAAGATTATATGCTAAGCTGTGTGTGCCTCCTTCAAAGAATTGGTTGTGGCATATCACAAGAAAAATATGTCGTGTTTTGATGCTTCTGATTACACAATGGATGAACTCAATAACAAGCAGAGACACATAAACAAAAAAGAAAAACTAAAGTCACCATTGGAAGCAATGGCAATGTGGAATGTAAAAGCCTAGGTTTCCTTCTTAAAGAATTATCTTAATCATATCTGCCCCTCAAAACTTTCCTTTAAGAGACCAGAACCATACACACTTCTGCGAATCTTAGAAAGTGATAACCTTTTTTAGTTATCCTCAAGGGCCAAAGCAGCAATCAAAAAAGGTTTTAGGATGATATACTTGTACTGTTCAATAAACCAATTAGCAAGATAGATGTTCTCTGGGAGACATGTAGGTATTATGCATCCCAGAAATATAGAAGTATTGGAAATAAATACTGGCCAACATTTAGAGGAATTAATGTAAATTAATAAACTCTGAATCTTATAAACATTACCCTGCTGTACTTCTCTTGCTTTCAACGATAAATCCTCTACAGTTGAATGCTAGCAATTTAAAAGCTTCACAGGAGTATAGGAACTAGAACAATGATGCCAACAAGAATGAATTGATCTTCAAGATGGATCATAAAAAATAAAGAATTAAATTGGTGAGTAACACACAAGGAGCATGAATACTCTAATTATGAGAACAGATCACAGTTTCATGATAGTTGTGTCAGAACAATTCAATCGGTTAACGAAATTATCTGCAGGGATAATTGTCATTTAAGTAAGGCATTTTTTGACCTAAAACTTAAAGTTCTAACAATGGATGATTCTGACTTGATAAAGCCCCTTTCTTTAAGGCGTCTGATTCGTCTTGTTGAAAACATTTTTCAATTCCTTAGAAATTAATTTTTAGATTGTTGAATGGTCTTGTAGTAAGAATTAAATCTTTCAAAAAACAATGCAAGGATACATCTAAGTGTTACCTTCTCTGTAATGTCCCCATTTTTAGCCCTACGCTTTCTAGTGACCGTTAGCCTATTTTCGGAGGTCCGTAGGCTAGTCGGAGGCAAAATTAGGGTTTCCTATTTTCTAGGAGGTTTTCTTTTGAGTTTCCAGGGGTTGCATGCAAGAGTTTGGCAGTTTGTCTTCTAGGTCTTTCTAGGTTTTCAGAGAACTTCAGAGGGGTGTAACGCGTATTTCAATTAGAGGATATTTTTGGACTTACTATTTTTAGTAAGTTACGATGGCTGCCCGGTTTGTGCTCAAAAGGAGTTTAGAGTCACTATTTTTAGCAGTATTCTATTTTTAGAAAGTACTATTTTTGGTAGTGCAGTCTGGCAGCAGCTCAACACATAGTTTCTAATTCTAGCAGTGAGGCAGTTTTGTTTTAGCAATGGCTTCTCCAACATTCTTGGAGCTCAGAAAGGAAAGTTTAATAATTTAAGTTATGTTATATTTTAAGGTTACTTTTGGACCCCACGCCTAGGCAACATAACTTAAGTTGTTCTTAAAAATGGTCTTTATGGGTTTGGACACCTAAATTGGAGATAAATACATTTCTAAGGTTTAATTTATGCCTTTTCAAGTTGGCCGCCCAAGTATGAGGGATAAAGTGATTTTATTAAATATATTATTCAGGGTTACCCGGGGACGCGTCCCCCCTCCAAAACCCCCCGTCCCGGTTCCGGGGACGTCCCGGGTACTGGGGGACGGCTAGGGGACGGCAGGGGACCGTCCCCCTTTTTTGAAAAAACTCAAGAAACGTCGGGGACGGGGGGACGGCGTTGACCAAATAGGGACGGCTGACCTCCCGGGGAGGAAGGGGGACGGCTGAGCCGTCCTCTCGTCTGAGGGCCGGCGTCCCCTACGCTTTGAAAGCCAAAAACATAATTTTTAAAAATTGCAATCTTTAATTTACAAATTTTTTAATTAAATGGTGTGCGCCATGAAGGTTTGTGTGGTTTGAAGGTCTTCATTTGGGCTTGGTGGCGGGGGCTCCGCCCCTCGACCCCGCCCTGTATCGCGACAGGGAGCGCCGCCCAGGGCGCTGCCCCGGGACCCCACGAGGGGCGCTGCCCCTCGACCCCGCTGGGGGCGTTGCCCCCAGATCCCCACAAGGGGCGCTGCAGCTGCTGCCCCTTCCCACGGCGCTGCCCCCAGATCCCCGCGAGGGGCACTACCCCTCAATCTTGTTGGGGTGTTTCCCCCAAAACCTCATTAAAACTATAGGTCTAAGCATGTTATAGGCCAATGATGAATCATGATCATTAAACCTACAAAATACATATCCCCTGTTGCAAATCTTTGCATCTTTTGTAGTCAAAGCCATAATCAAGGATTATCTTGTTCCATACATTAGACATACGATATTGTATTTTGATTTTCATAACAAACTTTTAAACTATATGGCAGCAATGTAGCCTTTGGGCATTTTGATATAAGTTTATAAATTATAACTAGGAGGTTGTTTTATGATTTGTGTAACTGTATGTTAATTTTGAATGCGTATTGACTATTGACTTTGAGTATTGGCATAATGTTGAACACAAATGTTATATGTTAATGTTCTATAATGTGTATCATGCATGCCTTATTCATGTTATCTGTTAAATATTTAAAATTTCCCTATATTTTTTAAATTTTCCCTATATTTTTATATAGCCGTCCCCTGTCGTCCCTAATTTTGGCCTCAAAAATCGGAAACTTGGGGACTCGTCCCGCCGTCCCCTGCCGTCCCCGTCCCGGAAACTTGGGGTAACCTTGATATTATTGCTCCAAATGTGGCGCCCCTTTTGGAGGGAAAAGCAAATTCAAGCTTCTAAGTTTGGAAATCTATATATATTGTGCCTTGCCTCTTCATTTGGTATCTATTATCTTTTCATAACGAACTGCTGCTGAATTTTATTCAAACTCTTGCTTCGAGGTTGAGATGCCTACTAGTTTCTTCAGCAGTTTCGATTTTGAAAGACAACTCCTAGCTGACCAGTGACTGCTTCTTCACTCAAAGGTTGCAGATTGAGCTTCAATGGTGATGGCTTCATTGGTGTTTTCAGTTTGGCGTGGGTTTGATGTCTTCTAGAGACATTTTGGTGTGTTCTTCGCTGTTTAGAGGGTTTTTGGAGTGCTTCTTCATACCTAACTGACCCACATTTATGCCCGTACCTTTCTGGTGACTTGACAGATTTTGTTGGGTATTGGCTCATCCTATTCCTGGTATTTGGATGCCCCTTTGCATGGAATCTTGCAATTTTAGAAGGAGAATCTGATTTATGGTTGCCAATCGCCCTCCTTGGGAGTTGTGCCCTTTGGTCATTGTTGCATTGGGAAGCATGCAAAAATAAACAAAGTTATTTGGAGGAGTTTTGTTGCTTGAACTTGGAAGCCTAGCCTTCAGATTGAGTTCATTCAAAGGAGTTTTGAGGGAGTTACGAGTGTTTTAGTGATTTCCAAGCTTGCTGATCAGAAATCAGAACGCTGCCATTTTAAATCAGACCTGGTATTTTCAATATTTCATCTTATTTCCTTGATGCTTATCTATGTACTTATCATGGAGATGTTTGTCTCTAACACTAGGGCCTTCATATTTCTATGTTATCTCATGATACTATGTAAAAGACTCAATATTGTAATGTTGCTTTCAATAGTACTGATCAGCTCCTTCATTTTTGTTCTTGTGTTTTCATTCCCACTGAAAAGTGGAAGAGGCTGGCT
This sequence comes from Sequoia sempervirens, assembly GCA_007258455.2. Lineage (NCBI taxonomy): Eukaryota > Viridiplantae > Streptophyta > Pinopsida > Cupressales > Cupressaceae > Sequoia > Sequoia sempervirens. The sequence continues at coordinate 134,526 of VDFB02119733.1, read as the reverse complement.
TGCCGCCTAGTTGCTTCATGTTTTTGTTACCCACTGAAAAGTGGAAGAGGCTAGCTTGCCGCCTAGTTGCTTCATGTTTTTGTTACCCACTGAAAAGTGGAAGAGGTTGGCTCACCGCCTAAGCATTTTACATTTCCATTTACTTTCCTTGTAACCCGTTGAAAAGCGGAAGAGGCTAGCTTGCCGCCTAAGCATTTACATTTTCTATATTGGTCGGCTTGCCGCCAATATCATTTGTACTTCCAGCATTTCAGTTTATTGCTAATAGATCCCCTTACACCGTATGCTCTCACCTTGCCCACTCCGAGAACTAGATGATCAGAAAGTGAAGAGTTGCATTCCAGTTTGCTTATTTTTCATTAGGCTAATGCTAATGGGTGAATTTTATGTGCTAAAATTTGGGAAAAAACTAAGGGGGATATTACAGTGGTATTTAGAGCCAAAGTGGAGAACAGTAAAATTTAGAGTTATCACAATGGATTTCAGTAGAGTTGCAGAACAAACCAAGAGGCAGCATGAGCAAGAGGCTTCACAAATACTTGAAGAGTATCAAGGCATGACAGATGGGTTTAAGAGCACGGTTTCTTTTGATTCCTTCTTGAATTGTGTTTTGATAATGAAACCTAGAAAATTGGGTGTGGTCAAGTACATCAGAAGAACAATGAAAGAAGAATCAGAACTTGCCATTGAAGAAGGGCCAAAGATAGAAGAAGTGTTTGTTTGTGGTTTGCAGCCCACAAGTAAGCACGTGGAAGACAAAAAATCAGTCAACAAGCTTTGATGACGGCACAAGCAAGGTGCACATGTCTCATTAGGATAACCATGAGATTGAAGAAGGCACCTTGACATATGAGGAGTGTGTGGTAGAGCCCCAAAACAATCCCTTAGATTTGCATGTGATTGGTAATGATCAGAATCGGTTTGGCAAAAAGAACAAAACAGCAGTCTTGAGTCCTAATTCGAATTCATCCAATGGTGGCTTTAAGACTAATGACTTCACAGAAGATTTTAGTAGAACTATTGTGTGTGGTGAGTTCGCTAATGAAGACCATGTTGAGGGTAATTTTGGTAGTGTCATTGAATCAGCTTATGACCACTATCATAGTGTTGATGTTTATGATGATTCGGATGTGATTGTATCTGATCATGTTAAAGATTTGGTGATGGATAATTGTCCTCTTGTTGCTGACTCAACTTCTCAGGAGTTATCACATGAAAAATTTATGACAAGTAACCAAGAAAACCTCTTAGGTATGCATGTGACTACTAATGATGAGATCAGTCATATATCTACAAATGATGGGCTCATTGAAGGAAAAAAAGATAGAGTTTTCAAAACAGCCAACATTGATGATTCTTTACCTCATTACAATGATGACGACATGGGTGGATTTGGGTTTGATTATGAGACTAAGCCCTTGGAGCGAGATACTTATGATGATATCAATATTAGTGAGTTGGGAAGTGACTTATTTAAAGAGACAACACCCCAAGAGGAGTATAGTGAGCACATTTCTTTCGATCAGAACAATCAGCCCTTTAGCATTTGGGATTTGAGTGTGGTGGCACCTAAGTATGACAAGGAACCTGTGTGGGATGAATTTCCCTTTGACCTAGATGATGTTCAAAATTTAGAATACAATGCAAGTTATGATATTGCCATTGGAGAAGATGATGTCTTTGACGAAGAAGCTTGTACGGAAAAGCTCCAAAATGACCTCTCTAAGACGGTTGCAGCCACTAAGGAAGAGTTTGCTGCTACTAAAATTTTCAGAACAGCGATCAATAGTGACTCTTTGATTAAGTTGGGGGCTGCCTTAACCTTTAATCAAAGTGACAATGAGGAGGAAGTAGATTTGGAAGACCTTAGGGCTCCTGATAATGAAAAGTTTAATGGTGTTCTTGAGTATGAATATGATTTAAAAATGCATGGAGCTGATTATAAGCAAAGGTTTAGAGAATTTGTTGAGTTTGATTCTCATCCTAATGTTGAGCAATGTCATCAAGAGGTTGATGAGGGACAAGAGTCTAGGGGCAGCCAAGGGATCACTGATGACAAGAATGAAAGTTCTCATTTTTACTTGCAGCCTATTAGCAGTTCACCATCCTTGCATACTTATGGGTTTAAAGGTCAATTCTTGGTGTCCGTTGAAAATGAAGTGCAAGCTCTATCCCGATTTGATCGCACACATAGTTTGATTGAAGAACTCTACGGGCAGGCTCGGGTGGATGAGAGACGAAAAGGAGTTAGGGATGGAGTCACTCTCCCTAAGCTGCAAATTATCAAAGACTCTTTGGAGACAATGAAATCAGAATATTTACACTTGAGTAGAGATCAAGATTATGGCTTCGAAATTGCAAAGAAGACCATTGGTGCCTTCCAAGGAAAAGAGAGAAAGGTTAATGAGCTTACTCTTGAGCTCGAATCAACAAAGGATATGTTAGAAGATACCCAGATGGCACTAAAGGAGGCAAAAGATCAGCTTATTGATTTCAAACTTTTCAGGAAGCAAGAGAATGGACAAAGAGTCGAAGAAATTAAGCAAGTAATTGGCGAGCTTCATAGTCTTCAAGAGGAGTTTGATCTAGGAAGCTTCACAAGAAAATCAAAAGTTGCATGTGCAGATTTGGATCAGCAAGATGGAATTGAGCAAAAGGAAAGGGATGACTTCCAAATTCTTGACAATCCTCACTTTGAAGTGGGTGCTGAGTCAATTTATGATAATCCACTATTTGTGATGGAGGATGAAGCATTTGATGAAGTTTCCAAGCATGAGACAGAGTGTGGTTTTCCGCTTTTTGATGATTTGAAATCAAACCATGAGGACGTGTCACACTTTGTGATTGGTAAACTTTTGAGGCTACTTGATAGTGAATGCATAAGTGGGTTAGAGGATAAAGTCTCCATATGGGAAGTGTTGAATCATGGTGGCTTCATCATCTTTGACATCAAGGTGTTGTCCAAACATAGTTTGGTAGTTGTTGAAGGGGTCATTGCAGCAGCAAGGAGAGAAGATTTCAGACTTGTTACCTATGAAACTTGGGAGAAAGAAGGACCAACACAGGATATTTACATTTTTGACAATCCATTCCTTGGGTTGAGTGATGCTTTAGCTCATACTAGTCCATTTTGGCAATTGGGTTTGAAGACAATGATTGTTCTAGGCTCCCTTATTGTTGAAGCTTTCATGGATAGGTTTCAAGGGTTCACCTGAGAAGTCACTAATTTCTTGAAGGTGCATTTGGTTTTGATTGGTACTTAGAGATGTGTTGTGTACTTTCCCCAATGTGTTGGAGACCATTCTTGGTTGGGTATCCATGCTTGGGATCCTCAACATGGTTTGACGAAGCTTATTGCATATGGAAAGAAGGATCTTTGGAGAGATAAGGATCAAATTTTCAGATTTTATGGTGTTGTCCCCTTCTTTACCAACCATTTGGTAGTTCCATTTGCTCATCAACAAATGGATTGGAGTGAAATTCTACGTAAGGGGTGGAGAAAAGGACAAATGGTTACTCTTGGGAGTGTTCCTTGGCATAGACAGGGGCAAATTTTGAGTCTTGAGTTTGCTGTTTGGTTGCAAACCAGTCACCTTACACTTGGAGTTACTCTCATTCAAGAGAGTTGGCACACAATTTCTTGCCAAGGAGGTACAAGGTTTTAGTGGGAGATTGTTTTGAAGTGTTTCCCAGCCACTTTTGAGGTGTTATTATGCAACACTATGCTAATCTCACATGCTAATGCTTGGGAATTTCACAAGCACTGTTGTTATCACTTGAGCAGAGCACTAAATTCAGATTGTACCTTGTTGTTTCCAGCTCTAATCAGCAATGACTATTGGTTACTTCAAACCTCCCGAACTCAGGGAGTTCATTATATGAGGGTTTGTGATGCAAGCCTTGGTAGTTACTTCTTAGTGTTAATTCAAGACAGCGAACGTCCACTTGCTTGGGTTCACCATTCTGAGACTCTTGGAATTGGAACAAACAGTTTTTTCAAGAGTTCATGGTTGTGTGAGGTATTATGATGATATATTTGTTGATCTCTTTTGAGGGATGGCTTTACTTTTAGCGAGAAGATTTGAGGGAGTCACATATGCAGTTGTGGCTCTGCTTGACACCATGTGGAGATATGCTGAGGAGTATGGTTTTGAGTTGAGAAGACTTTCCTTCCTATTGCCTAGGGTTGTGATAGGCAGTGGCATTGCAGATATGGACTTCTTAGAGTCGTTTGGGCAAGAGATGTTGCAAGGTATTGATTTTAGGTCTCCCAAGTTTTTCAGCTTGAGTCTCGTGGATGGCAACATTTTGGAGTTACATGAGAGGATAGTGCAAATTTGGCACGATGGTTTCATTGATGTGATCAGAGTGGTGAGCATCGGCATGGTGAGTCCTTCCTGAGATGGACATGGGACCCTGCGATCCTACTTGGTTTTGTGTGGATCAATCTAATATTTTTGGAGTTGTGGTGGCATTGCTTGAGGGCAAGCAATCTTTGGGAAGGGCAGACTGTAATGTCCCCATATTTAGCCCTACACTTTCCAGTGACCATTAGCTTATTTCCGAAGATCCGTAGGCTAGTCAGAGGCAGAATTAGAGTTTCCTATTTAATAGGAGGTTTCCTTTTGAGTTTTCAAGGGTTGCACGTAGGAGTTTGGCAATTTGTCTTTTGGGTTTTTATGGGTTTTCAGAGAGCTTCAGAGGGGTGTGACATGCATTTCAATCAGAGGTTATTTTTAAACTTACCATTTTTAGTAAGTTACAATGGTTGCCTAGTTTGTGCTCAAACGAAGTTTGGAGTCACTATTTTTAGCAGTATGCTATTTTTAGTAAGTGTTATTTTTGGCAGTGCAGTGTAGCAGCAACTCAACATAGTTTCTAATTCTGACAGTGAGGCAGTTCTATTTTAGCAATGGCTTCTCCAACATTCTTGGAGCTTGAAAAGGAAAGTTTAATAATTTAAGTTATGTTATATTTTAAGGTTGCTTTTGGACCCCACACCTGGGCAACATAACTTAAGTTGTTCTTAAAAGTGGTCTTCATGGATCTGGATGCCTAAATTGGAGATAAATACATTTCTAAGGTTTAATTTATGCCTTTTCAAGTTGGACGCCCAAGTATGAGGGATAAAGTGATTTTATTAAATATATTATTGCTCCAAATGTGGCGTCCCTTTTGGAGGGAAAAGAAAATTCAAACTTCTGGGTTTGGAAATCTATATATAATGTGCCTTGCCTCTTCATTTGGTATCTATTATCTTTTCATAACGAAATGCTGCTGAATTTTATTCAAACTCTTGCTTCGAGGTTGAGATGCCTCCTAGTTTCTTCATCAGTTTCGAGTTTGAAAGACAACTCCTAGCTGATCAGTGACTGCTTCTTCATTCAGAGGTTGCAGATTGAACTTCAATGGTGATGCTTCATTGGTGTTTTCAGTTTGGCGTGGGTTTGATGTCTTCTAGAGACATTTTGGTGTGTTCTTCGCTGTTTAGAGGGTTTTTGGAGTGCTTCTTCATACCTAGCTGACCCACGTTTATGCTTGTACCTTTCTGGTGACTTGACGGATTTTGTTGGGTATTGGCTCATTGTAATGTCCCCTTTTTTAGCGTGATCTTTCTTTTTAATGGTTAGTCTATTTCTTGGACCCTCGTAGGTTGACAGGATTTGGTTAGGGGGTCAGTGGCCGTTTTTGGTGGGTATTGTCATTCCCACTCCTTCACTTTAGTATTCAATTTAGTACATGCGTTTGTTGTTCAGTGTTCGCCAGCTTTTGACGGCACGAAAAAATACTGAGTTTGGAGAGAGTTATGAATATTTTTGTGGTTAAGTTAATTATTTAACTTATTGGTTTATTATAAAGTCAAATTGACTTTATAAAGGTAAAAAGCCACTTAAATATATTTAAGTGATGACTTAAGGTTATAAAGTGAAATTAAAATCACTTAAGTCATCAAAAAAGGTACGCCACTTGGTTAAGTGAAATATTAAACTTCTAAAGTGACTTTATACATTTTAAATATATTTAAAATGCCCAAGTCGTCACTTTTAGAAAATCGTGCCTTTTTGGGGATATAAGGCAAAAGGGGCGATTCAACTTCATTCATTCATGATCATTTGAAATTGCTTCTATTTTATCTTCTCTTGCATTTGTTTGAGAGAAGAGTTACAGTGAATTTCTTCCATTAGAGAAACGAGAGATCTTCAGTGTTTTGCAAACTTGAGGCCGTGAAAGACCAGTTGAATCTTTGCTACAGGGATGGCTTCAATTAAGAAGTCAATTTGAGCTTCATCAGAGATGTACTTTTTCAGTTATTTACAGATTGCAATAAGGAAGGGAAGATTGATTGAATTTCCTTCATTCAGCAGCTACAGGCAACAAAGATCTCTAGCCGTACTCTTCTCCTTGCTAGCCGTACATTCTCCTTGAGCTGGTCATACTTCTCTTGGGAGGCGTGTTTCTCCAAAAGGCTAAAACACCTTTCTTTTGGGCTTACATTGGTTACCATTTTGGATGCCTTGATCTCTCAAGGCTTTGGATGCAGTTTCTGCGAAAGAGAAACTCAGTTCTAGAGGTGGGACATTGATTTTCATCAAATCCAGCAATTCTTGCCTGGCATGTATAGATCTACCTTATTTAAATTAATCTGGAGGTTTTCGGGTATGTTTGTTGTATGTAATCTCTTTGTTGCAATCGTTTAAGACTTATTACAATGGCAGTTTCTCAATTTTAGCTTTAAATTCCATTTTATCATCATTTTATGCTTGGCGCACTTCCCAAAAAACTGCCTAAAAACTCATTTAAACAAGCAAAAACACTCAAACAGTCAATTTAGCATCAGAGATTGAAGTTGAGCCAGTTGGGCTCATCACAGTGGTATTAGAGCTTTTATTCCTGCCAGCCTGGATGGTTAAATGTTTATATGCATCATAATCAGTTTGGGCCAAATAGGTTTTACTCACACAGGAGACCAAGGTTGCAGACAAACCAGTTCCCGTTTGAGAATAGACCATTTGATAATCAGTTTGAAGAGGTACCATTGGAAAACATGGGTGATAGGAATGATGGCGAGCCACACAGGGATCCTGGTAACAATGAGGATCATGAAGCCAGAGACATACTGAGAGGGCTTGTAGCTGGCCAAGAACAGATGGCGAATGTACTACAGCAACTTAGTACAAACATAAATAATTTGATTGTTCATAGAAGATTGAATCAGGAACAGGAGGAAGGTAATGTACAAGGAGGCCCACGGAGGACAATCATTCCTACACGTACTTATGACAGACCTACTCGCCCTACCTTTGTCAAGAATGAGCCAGAAGAGGGTGACGAGTATGAGGAGGAAGCTAACGTGAACTTTGGAGATAATATTATGACTCTACATGATGAGTGGGATGCCTTGCCACAAAGAGTTAAGGATCACCTTAACTTTGACAGGTTTCTAACACAAAAAAGAAAGCACAGCAGGAATAGGACAAATAGGAGACCTTGGCACAGGAACAATGATCTCAGACATTCTACCAGTAAGCTCACACTCACCACATTTGATGGCAGTGGCAGAGTCACAGCTAGAGCGTGGGTTAGCAAGTTGGATACATTCCTAAACCTACGTCCTATGGCAGAAGAGGATGCCATAAAGTTCGCAACTCTGCACTTGGATGGCGTAGCCCATGACTGATGGCACCATGGCATGGTTACACTACAGCATGACAGGATCACAACTTATCAGGAATTCACAGATAGGTTGGTTGAGAGATTCGACAAACGGGATCCAGAGTTATACTTTAGAGATCTCGCTCAGCTAAAGCAGTTGGGTAGTTTAGAATCCTACATTGGAGAGTTTCAGAAGCTCTCAGTCATGGTAACCGGCATATCAGAGAGGAGATTGGTTATACTGTTCATAGAGGGTCTAGTTGAACCTATGAAAGGTTCGATCAAGGCTTTTGATCCCCCTACCTTGCAAGAGGCTATGAGGAAAGCTCGTAGCAAGGAACTTACAACTTCACGTAGTAAGTCCGAATCAGAACCATCCTCATCCTACAATGATAACAGATCTGATCCAAAGAAAACAGAAAACTCAAACCAAAAGAAAAAGTTTGCAGCTCCTTTGGATCAAGAAATGATCAATGATTTGTGTAGGAAGAAGCTTTGCTTTTATTGCAAAGGCCCGTATGATCTTAACCATGACTGTCCCCTCAAGCCTAAAGGTCAAAATAGACAAATGGAGTGGTTTTATGAGGGTGATGACATGGCTGATTTATCAGACCAGCAAACTGATATTGTAGCTGGGAGCTTCTATTCTATCACTCTCGTTAGTGAAGAAAGTGGGAAGATAGAGCAAGAGATTTTAGAGGAGGAGAAGCATGAGATGTTTCAGGAGGAGTATGATTTTGCTTCTTGCTCCAAGAGCTCAGAGTTGTTTGATTGGGATCGGCACAGAGATGAGGTTCAGTTTGTGAACAATCCTCTTTTTGAGGCGGATGCTACAGTGTCTTGTGATAATCCACTCTTCGAGGTAGATGTTGATTCTACTCCTAACCCTGTTTTAGGGGTGAGCGTTGATTGTAGAATCTGGGATTCTTACAGTGCATCGGGGTTTCAGACAGGACTCGTTGAGGAGTTTCATAGTGTGTACATGGTAAGGAGTGTTCACAGTTTCACTTTCGATCTTCATGTACATGATTTGTTTTAGATGCACAGTTCAGTTGTGCACATACTAGACAGTTTGTATGACAACTTACATTGCGCAAACATGGGAAGCAAACTTGGTCAGCTTTTTGAGTTGCTCCCTCTTGAGGCTTTCACTCTTGCGACACCTAATGTTGGAGTTGATATGGTTCAGCATGATTCGTCAGTTGTTCAAATGTTGATGTTACAGGAGTTGGTTGGCGGCATGAGGGACATTACACAACACTTCCCTTGGGATCCTGGTGGAGTGGAGTATTCCTTGTTGTTGAGATTGCTTGGGGACAAGCAATTTCAGGGAGGGCGGACTGTAATGTCCCCTTTTTTAGCGTGATCTTGTTTTTTGATGGTTAGTCTATTTCTTGGACCCTCGTAGGCTGACAGGATTTGGTTAGGGGGTCAGTGGCCGTTTTTGGTGGGTATTGTCATTCCCACTCCTTCACTTTAGTATTCGATTTAGTACAGGCGTTTGTTGTTCAATGTTCGCTAGTTTCTGACGGCACAGAAAAATATCGAGTTTAGAGAGAGTTATGAATATTTTTGTGGTTAAGTTAATTATTTAACTTATTGGTTTATTATAAAGTCAAATTGACTTTATAAAGGTAAAAAGCCACTTAATATATTTAAGTGATGACTTAAGGTTATAAAGTGAAATTAAAATCACTTAAGTCATCAAAAAAGGTATGCCACTTGGTTAAGTGAAATATTAAACTTCTAAAGTGACTTTATACATTTTAAATATATTTAAAATGCCCAAGTCGTCACTTTTAGAAAATCGTGCCTTTTTGGGGATATAAGGCAAAAGGGGCAATTCAACTTCATTCATTCATGATCATTTGAAATTGCTTCTAAATTATCTTCTCTGTGCATTTCTCTGAGCCAAGGGTTACAGTGAATTTCTTCCATTGGAGAAACGAGAGATCTTCAGTTGCAGACTTGAGGCTGTGAAAGACCAGCTGAATCTTTGCTACAGGAATGGCTTCAATTCAAAAGTCAATTTGAGCTTCATCAGAGATGTACTTTTTCAATTATTTACAGATTGCAATAAGGGCAGATTGGTTGAATTTCCTTCATTCAGCAGCTACAGGCAACAAAGATCTCCAATCGTACTCTTCTCCTTGTTGGTCGTACATTCTCCTTGAGCTGGCCGTACTTCTCTTGGGAGGCGTGTTTCTCCAAAAGGCTAAAACGCCTTTCTTTTGGGCTTACATTGGTTACCATTTTGGACGCCTTGATCTCTCAAGGCTTTGGATGCAGGATCTGTGCAGGAGAAACTCAGTTCTAGAGGTGGGACGTTGATTTTCATCAAATCCAGCAATTCTTGCCTGGCATGTATAGATCTACCTTATTTAATTAATCTGGAGGTTTCTGGGTATGTTTGTTGTATGTAATCTCTTTGTTGCAGTTGTTTAAGACTTATTACAATGGCAGTTTCTCAGTTTTAGCTTTAAATTTCATTTTATCATCATTTTATGCTTGGCGCACTTCCCAAAAAACTACCTAAAAACTCATTTAAACAAGCAAAAACACTCAAACAGTCGGTTTAGCATCAGAGATTGAAGTTGAACCAGTTGGGCTCATCACACTCATCTTGTTCCTAGTATTTGGGCGCCCCTTTGCCTGGAATCTTGCAATTTCAAGAGAATCTGATTTATGGTTGTTGGTCGCCCTCCTTGGGAGTTGTGCCCTTTGGTCATTGCTGCATTGGGAAGCGTGCAAAAATAAACAAAGTTATTTGGAGGATTTTTGATGCTTGAACTTGGATGCCTAGCCTCTAGGCATCATTGGTCTTCAGTTTGAGTTCATTCAAAGGAGTTTTGAGGGCGTTACGAGCATTTTAGTGATTTTCAGGCTTGCTGATTAGAAAATCAGAACGCTGCCATTTTATATCAGACCTGGTATTTTCAGTATTTCGTCTTATTTCCTTGATGCTTATCTATGTACTTATCATGGAGATGTTTGTCTAACACTAGGGCCTTCATATTTCTATGTTATCTCATGATACTGTGTAAAAGACTCAATATTGTAACGTTGCTTTCAGTAGTACTGATCAGCTCCTTCATTTTTGTTCTTGTGCTTTCATTCCCACTAAAAAGTGGAAGAGGTTGGCTTGCCACCTAGTTGCTTTCTGTTTTTGTTACCCGCTGAAAAGTGGAAGAGGTTGGCTCGCCGCCTAAGCATTTTACATTTCCATTTATTTTCCTTGTAGCCCACTGAAAAGTGGAAGAGGCTGGCTTTCCGCCTAAACATTTACATTTTCTATATTGGCCAGCTTGCCGCCAGTATCATTTGTACTTCCAACATTTCAATTTATTGCTAGCAGATCCCCTTGCACCGTATGCTCTCACCTTGCCCACTTTGGGAACTGGGTGATCAAAAAGTGAAAGGTTGCATTCCAGTTTGCTTATCGTTCATTGGGCTAACGCTAACGGGTGAAGTTTATGTGCTAAAATTTGGGAAAAAACTAAGGGGGATATTACATTCTCACATGGTCTGTATCCACATAACTTGGTTATAGCTCATGGTCTTGCAATTATCTATAAATAATGATATGCTAGGAAAGGTATATCAACTAGAAGGTAAGTACTAAGCCATATAAAACTACAATGGCATTCCCCCTTTTCAAGGAATTTCCCAAATAGTAGGGAAGTCATATAATTCAATGAAATATCATACTATAATTAAACAAATCCTCTAAAATCTAAAGTCATGTCGATTCTTATGCCAACATTCATCTAGAGATTATATAAGGAAACAAGTTGGTTATATACATTTCCCAAACTGAGTACATAGAAAATTAGACTTCAACAGTCTTTTGTCTGTATTCAATTAATAAAGTGCACTTTTCTTGGCATAACCCAATTTCTTTTAACTGATGTCATTACTACCATCACACACATTGCCATTCCTGCTTACTATCAGACCCATTGCATCACTAGAAGTTTGGAAACAAACACAATCACCTATCTGAGACAAAAATGAACCGCTGATTAACTGGATCCTGAAGGGCTTTCCTAAGTAAAATGCGTTCTGCCTCGATCATGCTTGCTTCTCCCCAATCTACCTGGACAAAAGAGCTGTTTTTTAATAAATGGCAGAATGCTCAACCCAAACTGAGTCTAAACTATTATACTATAGAAAACCAACTTGGATACACTGACAAGAAAAATTATATAGAAAAAAGATTCAAACTAGACATATACACAGATCTTCATGATTGCTTAAGGCTGAAGAATAGATAGATCAGCTCAAAACTAGACCATTTTTTTTAATTTCCTTTAATCAGACATATCCTACATATTGTCAATGGTATAAGCACAAACCTGTATACTGTTACTCAGCTGCCGCCCATAAAAGTATTTACACCTTGTTGTTCCTTTACTGAACACAAATCCTGGTCTTGAATGAATATAAATTGAGAACTTGGATTCCTCAGCTCCCTGTACAAGGCACAGGAATGCTCCTCAGAAAATGCAGTTGGCTTCAGAGACAGTACTTCAAAATACAAATAACATGATTGTCCTCTGCACTTTAGGATAACATACTGTCTATTTTAAAAACTAAATGGAGGGTGTTATAATTTATTTCACAAGGCAAAATGAGTTCAACAATTATAAACTATCATCTATAAAGAAACATTTCATATGCTGGTAATTATAGATCATTGCCACAGGACTTGGTACTGACTCCCAAAACTAGCAGGACAATAAAGCTCAACCCCTTCTTGGCTTCAGCCAAAAACCTGATTTTTTTTGCAGTTCAATGTTGCTTCCTAGTTCCTCCATAATATATCCAACAAACAAATCTCTAACCAACAATAATGGTTAGGGAACATTTAACACCTGAGATAAATGAAAAGTACAGTCTACATAAAAATGTGAATTTCAAAATTCAAACACTATAATGAAATAACTAGAATCAATTCAACAGAAAATGAAAATGAATGCAATCTGTTTATTTGTATGATACATGTCTAATTTGCTTTTCTCAAATTTGATTATGGTACATAGTACATACCTTTGGGTTAATGTTTTTAATTTCTTTGCAAGTTGCAAGTTGATATTAACTCTTGTGTTTGCTTGCTCAGCTATACTTGTTGGCTTGCAAAGTTTTATCATCTCAGTGTCTTTGTTTAAAATACATTTGTTTCAAATAACACCAATTACAATGACAATTAAAAATTTGAAGACAATTAACAATGCATATTATTAAGCTTTTTATCCAGAATAACTTTTATAAAGTGAAGCTTCTGAAGAACATCCCAGCCTACTTGAATGGTCCTCACAGATACATTACATTTCAAGTAATTTACACTAACAGTCAGAGCAAACCAACCATGGTGCCAATAGATTTGGTGGTTAGAGTCCACAAACCAATGATTGTGCTAAAACTGAAACTGCCTATTTGCATAGCAAAGCATTTTATCCCAGAAATAGTGTTATTGTGGGAGTAATAATTGTAGAAGAAATATGGACAAAATTAAAGGAACACTTTTTTTAGAAGTCTTGAAATTGCTGTCAAAATTTTTCAATATTGTATTCTTAGTTTCTTGAATTTGGTAATAATCAACAAATCTTTTTCTAATTTCTGTAAGATTTTGTGTGCTTTGTACAAAAGCTAAGTTTACTTTCACAAAATAAAATGTATTGTCTTCTTCATGCTCAATTGGATCATATTTTGTTGTATTGGAATCAACCCTTGTAAGGTGGTTTTAAACTGATTGTTACTGTTGCCGTTGTGGCTGCTACTATGGCTTTCTTATATCTAGAATCCGGTTCATAACAAAGTGAGTATGGGTGTATATATATATATGCATATCATGGCAAACCTTCATTTTCAAATAGTCCACATTTTTAGAAAAATAACCAAATTGATAAATGTTAACTATAAATAGTTCCACAATAGAAACTGAAAGCAGTTCATTTCTTTCATTCTGAATATTCCATTCTACCGTTTTGAGCTTATAGATCCTTTTTCTAAATGGTGATGGAAATTCCCAAGAGGACAGTTTTTATTTCTTATCTGGAGCTTGAAGTGTGCAATTTGCAAACTTCAGATCAGAAATCTAATTCCTGTGTTTGCAAACATCAGATCTTTAAGCCAAAAAGAAACCTAAACTTGATGAATCCACCTCTAGTAAAGTAAGGGATTTGTAGATTTTTTCAAAGTACAGGCTGAGAGTAGACCCTTTTTAACATTATAATTGACACAAGGATACATTTCTATTACTTCTGGCAATTTTAAAAATTTGAACTTGCTAATCACCAAGTTCCAGACAAAAAAATATTCATGTAATATTTGTATGAAGATGTACTTGTATGTTTAAACATGTCAAATTCACAATTTCTAACAGCAAATGACTATAGGTACCAAGAAACTCTAATATACAAACAAAGAGCATGTCCCTGTCCTTGTACCTACACTTTTTGGTGGCCACATTGGTATATAATGTAACCATAACTTTATTCATTTACTCAGTATATCTTAATTTTAGTGGTGGCCCTTCCTTATAGAGGTAATTGTATCCACATATCTCCAGGAAACAATGAGTAAACCCCATATTTTCCCTTAAAGTCAATTTTCAATACATATTCCTTTACTTAGAAAGGAAAAATTCATCAATTCTTCTATATTAAATTGAAGAAGTAAAGGATGAAGCAGAAATTCTTTTGAACTCTCCAATATAATGATTATATTATGTACAACTAACAAAAACTTAGAGTAATAACAAGTCAGAATCTTGATTTGCCAACTAAGAAAATACCAAAAACAAAAAAAAATTACCGCAAGTTTTTCTATAGAACCTACATAAAGTTATTGACTCACTGATACTCAGAAGTGTTAAAGACAAGTCAAATGTCTTTTGACCTCCAATATTAACAGCATATAAAGCATATATTCCTTATTTTTTAAAATCTACCAACTATTCTATATATAAATGACGAACTGGACTGACTACAATTCTTTTAAAATTAGAGATTATATAATAATACAACATCTGTATACATGGCAGAGGAGAGAGTAGTTGGGCACACCCTATTCTGAGGAGTTCGTGGTGTTCCTTAAAGCTAAAAATTTAATTTCAGCCTTTTAGACAATTATAGGAGATAAATTGTAAAATACACAGGAAATAAACTGAGTCATAAGTTCACGATTTTTAATGATATGCCAACTTTTTAAATGATTTGATGGAATAGCTACTTTCTGTTCAAACAGTGTTCCGATAGTCCCTTTAATATTTTTTACTATTTATTTTAACAACAAAGGGTTCTCTAATTTCCTATAGCACGATGACAATGGAAACTGGTTCTCAACTATCAGTTGCTCTACTCTATGACTGCCAGGGTTAACTATAGTTTCTCTCCTTTATTTTGGAGTCATAATCTTAAACAGCAGATCTACTAAATATTAGATCCAGATAAACACATCAAATTTGGTTAACTTATTTTGAAATAGAAAATCCATAAAAACAATTTTGTAAAGAAATAAATAAATACGCTCCGCTCTGATAGATTCTACGTACCAATTTGGTCACACTTCAAACAAATTCCAACCGGTTCTAAAATATTTCAATTTGTTGCCTATTAGAATTGCTCATCTCAATAGCTACTAACAAAGCAACTCCATATCTTCTAAAACGAAAAATGAAAATAAACAGTGTAACCCTAATTCAATGTTGAATTTTAATTTTTCATTAATCACCTGGAAAAATCTCTCCCAGACAAAGTCGAGGGTAAGGCGATTCCTTGCAATGAAGAGAAATGCAACTTTGGGCGAGGAGGCAGCGAAATTGAAGTAGTGATTCTTCACACTTCGCGGCATGTACAGAGCCTGTAACGTAATCAACCCTGCTGTTATTACACACATTAAACCTAATACAACCTTCCTCCATTTGCAATTACAACAAGAATTATGTTTCTGATGGTGATAGTGAATCTTCTTCTTCATTGTGGGGGAAAAGAAATTTCACACACTCTCCATCAAAAGACAGAGAGACAGAGCATCTAATTTGTCCAGAAGAAGGAAAAGTCTTCGGCTTCACGTTTTCCGGCAGGTGGTCATATGGCAGGGTACGCTTTATACTGGAGTGTGGAACACGTCGGATCAAATGGCAGGGGGCGTTGGCAAGGTGAAGGCTGGTGGGATGTTGTGTACAACAGTGCTGTTGGCTGCAAATCATTGGCCACTCTTTGCCCTGTGATTGAATTTTTTTAGTTGTATTAAAAAATTAGGCGAACTTTAACTGTCACAACAATTACCGTTAGACATGCCTGTAAACAATCTTTTTAATTGATAGTCCCCTGTAATTGTGATAACTATGCAGTAGAATCCATGGGACCCCCTCATTTCGCGTCAGCTGCTGTAATGGCGACATGTTTCGATGACAAGTGTACTCTGTTCTGCTTTGACCTATTTATTGTTTTTTCTTTGTATCTAACGTGGCCTCATTTGATTTTTTTTGCTTTTTCTTTTTAATTCCTCAATGTACGGCAGATGTTTTTGTGTAAGACACGCTTGGGATTTGAACTCACTCCAACCTTTTCGCTCATATATTAGATTGCATTTTGTTGTTAGTAGACTTTTTGACTTAAATATTAAAGTGTACATTCCGGAGAGTACATCTAGGATGTTTTGGAAGTGGTTCACAAAAGTCCCTCAACACTCTTTAATTTTATTTGCTGAAATTTTAGTTTTTTTAATGTTTTAATAAAAATATATATAAATTTGAAAAACACGAGGATGAGGATTTACTAAGTTTTTCTACAAATTCTGAATTTAAAAGAATGATATTAATAAAAAAAATAAAAAACTAAATCTATTTTGTCATTTCTATTTTGTAAAAATGAAGATGAGAATAAAAAATTGGGAGAAGAGAATAGTAGTGAGAAGGTAAGAGAGCTCCATAATTTGAGGTAAGTTTATAATCTATTATTTATTTGCACCAGTTTTGTTGTATTTTTAAGAAAAAATTAAACATTTAGTAGAAGGTTTTTTCTTTTTTTAATGTTTGTACTTGTAATGAATAGCAATGAGGGCAATGAAGATGAAGAGGTTCAAATTCAATAAAGAGAAGAATGTGTGAAATCCTTAAAAACTCTTTTTACAATTTGTAACAACTATAAATAAAGACAACAAAATAAATAAAGGGAGTAGAATGGCATTTCCACATAAGTGGGCAAGTTGTAAAAAGAGTGAAAAATAATCCTAGTTAAGAATGCCAATGTGACTAAGTTGTACGTGAAAGATGAAGCAAGAAATAAGGGAATGTCAATAGAGACTACACAACATACTATGTCATTACTTACCCAAACACTTATTAGTTGAGTAGCATTATCGAGCCCTATTATTTAATAAAATCTTAGAGAACTCATATTTAAATTATTGTTAATACATTAACAATTTATTACACCTTATAGTTGTAAATTAACAAATTGATGCTTAATGGGAAGATGGAGCGCGCGGCAAGAGAAACTCTAGTTTGAAATCCTCTACTTCTGATGGTGAGGAGGACTCTGATCCGGACGATGAAGTTGATAGAGGTGCGCTGGAGGAGGGTCAATGGCGTAGGATGCTCTGTCATGTGCTGCTCCTTCTCTGTTTTGGCTTTTGGAGGCGTAGTTTGCCCTGTTCTACGTCTGTCCTTCTCTACTTGGGCTTTTGGTGGCTTTGCTTGTTTGTGCTTCGGTGGTTTGTCTCCTTACTGGTTTCCTGTGGGTTGGGGTTGATCTTAGTTGCTAGTGATGGTGTGGCTTGTGTGGGTGTTGGGGTTGTTGGGAGACTTTTCTCCTTATGTGCCATGGTTGTGGATCGTATTGCGAGAGGTTGTTGTGTTTTGGCTCTCCCCATGGTTGTCATTGTTTGGATGGGAATGGTCGATGTTATTCCTATTGTGGTGGGAGGAGGCACTTCGGTGCCTATGTTCGCCCCCTCTGGTTTTCTTCTAGCTGCCTTCCCGGCAGCAGGAGTGGTTGTGTGTTGGTTGCTTTTTGGCTGGTTGGTTGTTGAATGGGTTTATCTTTAATCCTATTTGGTGCAATAGGATGGATTGGAGGTTCTTAATGTTGGCATGTTCTCCTTTCGGCTTCCTCTTGGTTGTCTTTCATCTCCTCCTGTTGTGTGTTTGGAGGCTCTATTTTGGGGATTTTCTGAATGGGTTGGCCTCCTCTTGTTCCATCTTTGTGGAATGGTGGAGTCTCTTGGCTAGTTGTGTGGATTTTTGGCTCGTCTCTGGCCCTGACTAGGGCGTCAAGGTAGCTTGGTGCTCTTTGTTGTTGAGCCTTCTCCTTACTCTTGCTCTGGGTGGGTTCCCCTGTTCCCTGTGGGACTTAGTTTCTTTTGCTCATTTGGAATCTAGGACTTTGCTTCTGAGGGCTCTTAGGCCTGTGTCTATGGAGCAAATGGTTGTGTTTTTTTTCCCTTGTTTTTAGTGGGGTGTTTTGGACTAGGCTGAGTATCATTCTTTTTTTGTTGCCCCAATTGTTGTCTTTGGCTAGGATTGCTACTGACTTTCCCTTTTCTGAAGGGTTTTCTACTCACATTATCTTTGAGGAGGTGATGGAGCTAGACATTTTGGATTTGAGGCGGTGGATGAAGTTTTGTTGGTCATCTTTGGTGTGGTTGTTCCCCATGTTGTTGGTGATGGGGTTTGTGATCTTCTTGTGGGCTGAGCTATTTCATGATTATAGGTTGATGGCTCAGTGTGTGTGGTCTTGTGTGAAGGCTTTGAAGTGGTTTTTAACAAAGGATGCTACGGATGTGTGTTGGGCTACTGCATTGGATTTCTCTTCTATTCCTATGGAGGTGTACCCCCCTTAGTTGTTCTTATTGAGGTGGGTAGTTCTCCTATGGAGGTGGAGGTGGAGGGTGCTAGTGATTTTTGAATGTAGTAGCCTTGATGTTTGTTTCATCCTTTTCTTGGGTTCAGAGTTGGCTTCCTAGTTCAAGTTGTGGCTTTGTGCCAAAGGGTTTGTTGAGCTCTCCATCTCCCCTATTGAGTGTTTACCGATGGATGCTATAGATGTGTGCTCAGCTACTATGTTAGCTTTCTCCTCTAATCCTATGGAGGTGGACCTCCCTCAGTTGTTCTTATTGAGGTGGGAAGTTCTCCTTTGGAGGTGGAGGTGGAGGGTGTTGGTGATTTTTGGTTGTGGTGGTAATGTTGCTTGTAGCTTCCTCTTCAATAGAGGGGAGCTCTTGTTGGTTTCTTGTTACTAGAGTGTGACTGAGCTGATTAGGGGTTTGATAGTGTCCTACACCATTAATCTAGTTATCTTTCTTGGCTCTATGGTGTCTTCCTTGAGCGGCTGGTTTGTTGATGCCTGGTAGATGCAAGCAATTTATTTGTATCTCTATGGGTTTCTAATCCCGGGAATAATCAGGTGGTTAATGTTGTTTTTATTAGGGGGTTGATTGTGTCTTACACCATAATGCAGATTATCTTTCTTGGCTCAGGGGTGTCTTTTATGAGCGGCGGGTTTGTTGATGCCTAGCAGATGCAGGCAGGGTATGTGAATATCTAATAGGGTTTCTAGTCCCGGTTAAAACCAGGTTGTTTAAGGGTCTCAGGCCCTTGATTGTTTGTATGATGTAGCATGTGTATTCATGAGTTATCTTTAGGGGATGTTGTGGGGTTGTTGTTGGTTTATGATGTATTTTAAATGCAGCATGTTTACCTTTGTTATGGGTTCTGGGCCCCATCAAAACCTGTATTTTACCCTTAATCAAAACAATTTATTACACCTTCGATCAACAATGGCAACATAAGGGTAATCCCACAATAATGGGTCCCAAACTTGGCACATGAAAATTTCAAAAGAGAGTGGGAAAAAAAATTGAACTACCTTTGTTAGAAGATATTTCTTCGAACGAAGGTCCTTCACTCGAAGGTATTTACGCAAAGACCGTTGATCGAAGATTAACCTTCGAGTGAAGGTCATCTTTGTTTAAAGGCCCTCGCTAATCAAAAACAATAAAATAATACCTTTGAGCGAAGGTGACCTTCATTTGAAGGTATTATTTATCATTTTTTAAAGTTATATGAACCAACCACTTTATTTGTTGATTCATTTTCGTCACGACATTTAACAAACTAACCTTTTTCCAACGTTTGAGGAGAATTCACAAAGACTGCAACGCCAATGGCTGAGGATAATTCACCTAGTTCGCGTGAAGGGAAATAGGGGAGGTTTGAACGAAGGTGGCAAATAAATAGGTTTTTCAATTTCCATCTATGCTACAATTTTCCCTATTTCCCCCCTTATTTCCTTTCCAATTTTTCCTACAATTTCCCTTTATTTTATGAATTTTCCTTGCTATTATTTTATGAATTCTTCAAATTTTAAAATTGAAATCATGAAATTTATAAAACAAATAAAATTTAAGCCCTATGTATATGATTATCAAACCCTACATATGATTATCAAACCCTAAAATTAAAACCCTAAGTATATGATTATGAAACCCTAAAATTGAAATATGTCATGCACAAATAGAATATGAAATATTTGCACAAATTATTTCTCCTTAGACCTATTGAAGATCTTCAATTGACCTTACTCTCAAAGGTATTGACACTTCTTAAGTTTCTTGATGCCTTAGGAAATACTTTTTCTCATTTTTCAAGTTTGGAGATCCTACAAGGTACATAAAGCATATTGTGCATGTCAATAGACCCTCCCATCTTCTCCCTTATTCCTCCAACCCATTAGAGACATTTACTTTTGTTCCTTCCTCATATTGTCCAAGTATACATCCTTTTCCCCTACCACGTGCTAGGATTTGATGGTGTACACCATTGCATAAAATAAATTATTAAAATGTGTAGTTTGGAAAGTGAATGAACTTTGCTAGGGTTTCTTGTGTCTATGGTCATCCTTAGCCCCTCTTGTGTCATACCGCACCTTAGGCATGGGATTTTTCATTTACTTTGTGTGTACGACCGCATTTACTATGGTTTTTGTGATTTTATTATGCCTACAACTAGCTCTAACCTAGCAATTCTTGTTGGTGTATGTGGTTCGATGGCTCTACTCAATGGCTCCTTCGAACAAGAGTCCCCAAAAATTTGTTCTGAAAGTTTTCCACAAGGTAAGTCTTTTGAATCCCCAACTGATGTGGTGTTACCCAGCCAGATTTTGATTCTCCATGTCAATGGTTATAGCAGCGTACTCGTGTTGGTTATTTTGTTGGGAGGACTCCCCCCAAAAGTGTGTTTAAAGAATGGGTTCAAAAGGCATGGGTCCCTCATGGGGTATGTCTTGATATGGTCTAAAATTTGACTAAAGGCTTTTTTTTTTGCTTTGTGAAGGTCAGTCATGTTCAAGCAATCATGAACCATGGTCCTTGGTATGTTTGGTCCTCTTTGTTGGTTTTCCAACCGTGGACCTAAGACTTCGTTGTCTTAAATGACACCTAGTTGCGAGTTCCAGTTTGGAGTGAGTTTCCTAGTTTGCCTTTGCCTTGTGTGTATTTTTTACAACATATTGCTTCCTCTCTATGGAGGGTAATTTTTGTCAAACCAAATAGGTTCTTTCAAGATCGCCCTCCAAAGCGAGGTTGTGTCAAAGTGGACCTTCCACAGGATTTGAAAGAGTCCATTAATATTCAAATTGGCTCTTTTTGGCATACCTAGAAGGTCACTTATTTTAATCTATCGAATACTTGTTATCAATGTCAGTCTGCTGACAACAAGATTAAGAATTACCCTTTGGTAGACCCTCGTACTCCATCACTGCCATGGGATGCTGATAAGCCTCATCAAGTGAAAGGTGTCTCTGCCAAACCAGAGGAAAAATGGACGACGGTTACCAACCAAAAAATAAGTCCAATGGCTTTGAGACAATTACCAAAACCCCTGAGCCGGTAAAGGAAGTTTTGAACCCTTCTATGAAGGGGAAGGAAGCCCAGATGGGATCTAATAGCACTTTGATGCGCCCAAGGCCTAAGGTTATGCCCCAACCTACCTTAGTTATGATAGCACAACTGACTAAGTCTCCTCTTGTGTCGGGAGTTCATAGGAGGTCTCGAAGTCCTTCTCAACCTCTAGAAGAAGGAGAATATGTTCAGGAGAAATAGAGACATTTGTCTCCTACCATTCAAATTGGTTCAGTCCCACCAGAATTTTTACAAAATTTATTTTCCACTCTAGACGAATTGGACTTCGATGAAATGGAGGAGTTTCATTCATGAATTTCCTTTTCTGGAATATTTGAGGTCTAACAAACCTCTTTAGGAAGTATTATGTTAGAGATACTCTTCATAAATATGTTGGTATTGATGTTTTGTGTCTTTAAGAAGTGAAAGTTTTGGTTTTTTGCTTTCTTCAACTTGTCATTCTATTTTTCCAACTAGTAAAATTATTTGTACTGAACATGAGGCTGGACGTGGTGGAGCGGTCACCCTTCTATCCCCAAAGTGGCATGCTTGTGTCATTGATCATGGGTCTGACCCCACACATTGGCTCATCTAGATTCTTTTAAACATTGATAATCATTCCTTTGGGATTATTAATGTTTATGCCTCGAATAATGTTTTTGAAAGTGTAAGTGTGGAATAAGTAATGAGTAAAATAACAAACATTACTTCTTAATAAGACATTATATCAAGAGAATCAACAATAATTAATCTAATTAACACGAGAAAACTCTTGAAAGCGTCATATTGCTCTCTATCTCCAAAGATTTATTAAGTCACAGGGCTCTCAGATTTGGTAAGCATTATGACTATTAAAATGTCAATCTAGAG
Organism: Sequoia sempervirens; assembly: GCA_007258455.2. Classification (NCBI taxonomy): domain Eukaryota; kingdom Viridiplantae; phylum Streptophyta; class Pinopsida; order Cupressales; family Cupressaceae; genus Sequoia; species Sequoia sempervirens. Next base: position 112,098 of record VDFB02119733.1, on the reverse strand, counting down.
AATGAGATGTTACTAAATGCAATAATCTAGTCCTATATGATGATGTCCAAATGATAATGATGAAGCCACTGTAATCTAAATGGACATGAAACTTGATAAAAGAAGCTTACAATAAACTATGATACAGCTAAATGAAAAGCCATGATATTGATTCTATTCTAAAATGCTATGATTGTTATTGCTAAATGATAATTGCTATTGCTAATATGCTTGATTTCTCAATTGGTATTTCTACAGAGTAAGATTGCACAAAGTTGGGGTCCATTTCCTATAAAAAAGGTTGTATTTATAGATTCCCGACAGCACACTTGTGAAGGGGCAGCACAACAAAGGTCTGGATTTGATCTAGAGGATTGAATGGTAAATGATGAAGAAGCTTGAGATGATTATAGAGATTGTTCCTCCCCAAAAAAATACTCAGCTAGAAGATAGGAAGAATCATTGGAGAAAGATGAAGAAGTTTGGCTGCAAATTTGTTTCCAATTTGTCTCCAAATTTTCTCGTGAAGGTTGAGATGAATTAAATTAGACATTTCATATCTAATTTGGTAGGTGGATATGATTAGTTGTAGAATATATTCCAATTGAATATTTAGATTTATTCAATTTAGAAAAAGAAGATATTTAATTTAATAAAGCAAACTATAGAAGTCTATGTTTATTAAATAAATATGGAAGAAGTATGATAATTAAATAAATCAAAGTATGTGAACCTGTTTATTTAATTTGATGAAATGATGTGATTAAGATAGAATATAATTATAGAAGAATTCAATAATAATAATTAAAAAAAACAAAGTATTAACTTTGTTTATTTAATTAAGAGGAAATAATATAATAAAGATAGAAGAATTAAATGTGAACTATATAAATAAATATTTCTATTTATTTAATAGTAGAGGAATTAAAGGTTAATTAATAAAATAAATTGTATTTAATTAATTAGATTATCTAGACCATTTTTAGGTGTATACATTTTTCCCCTCTTTGAAGTGATGTGTTTACGCATTTGCTTCAAAGAAAATTTTGTTGCTGCTGCTAGTACCGACGAGTTTTTTTCATTATGCCCCAGATGTTGATTTTGTTGTGATGATGGATATATGCCCCCTCAAGAGATAAATTGATGAACTTTTGATTTTTTTAGGATTTTTTTTTCAATTTTTTATGATTTTTATGATTTTCTGATGATTTGACAAATATTTGATGATAAAATAATTTATCTCCCAACAAACAGTGTGGAAAATGCCCTTGTGATGAAATTTGAATTAAGCCTTCAGGAAAAGAATTAATAAAATCCCACCAAAATACCCCCTAATCACTCTATTAAAAAGCAAAAAAAGGTTGATTTTGAATTCATTTGTGCATATTGAGTTTTGAAATGAGAGAGAGTGATTTGGAGCCATAATGTCAATCCCTTACCACACTCACTATTTTGAGCGCGTGCGTCGACACAACCATCTAACCGCCTACAGACCTCTGGTATGTACCCATGAACCTCCTCATTTTTCGTATTTTTCATTTTTTGCGCGTTTATTTCAGTTTTAAATGTTTTAAATTCTTTTAGTGCATACATCGCCCGATGTAGTGCATCAACTTGTTGTTTTAGCGCATCCAACGTTTTAGCGCATAGGTCATTTTTTGTAGCGCATAGATAGGATAAAATAGCGCATTTGTATTTTTAGCGCATAGGTCAGATTTTGTAGCACATCCATAGGCTTAAGTAGCGCATCTATTATTTCAATGCATAGACTGCCTAAAGTGGCGCATTGGCCTCCTGAAATGGCACATACAATGTTTTAGTGCATTGACCGCCTGTTTTAGCGCATCCGCTGGTTTTGATGATTTTCGATCACATCAACCTTTGAGTTGTTGATTGATGACCCTGATAATTTAGATGATGGTCAACCTCATGATAGGCAAGGTTTCATGATTTATTGATAAGAATTATCCTCATGATAGGCGAGGAATAATTATAGTCAAATTGATAAACATCATGATAGGGCGAGGTTGATTTGATTAGATTGATGATTGACCTCATGATAAGCAAGGTTGATTTGATTAATCAACCTCATGATGGGTGAGGAACAATTTTAGATTGATGATTGACCTCATGATAGGCGAGGTTCAATTTTGGATTGATGATTGACCTCTTGATAGGCGAGGTTCAATTGTAGATTGATGATTGACCTCATGATAGGCGAGGAACAATTTTAGATTGATTATTGACCTCATGATAGGCAAGGTTCAATTTTGGATTGATGATTGACCTCATGATAGGCAAGGTTCAATTTTAGATTGATGATTGACCTCATGATAGGCGAGGTTCAATTTTAGATACATGATTGACCTCATGATAGGCGAGGTTCAATGATAATTGCTCATGAGATTTTAGTGAAGTCTCACCAGAGCTGATTAGATTTGATAGGTTGATTGATGTTGATGATTGACAAAGATTTCTAACTTTTTATTTTTTCGTGATGACAGGAGTCATTTGCGAACTTACAGATTAGAGAGAGGTTTCCTAGGAAATTTGATTTGATATTGTAGCTAGTGCAGCCTGAGACAACAGTCATCGTGCATTGTGGTTTGTCCTCCCTCTTAGATATGCCCCAGATTAGCATTAATTGGGGTCTCCTGATAGCCTTCGCAGAGAGATGGCATAGCGAGCATAATACCTTCCACCTTCCTACCAGTGAGATGACAGTCACTCCTGAGGATGTATGGTGGATTTTGAGGAAACCTATTGTTGGAGAGGTTGTTGTTTATGATTCTTCAGAGCAGGGCGGGATTGATGCTCTACGCCGAGTTTTCCAGGAAGATTCGATTTGTGGATACAAGATCCCATGGTGAGAGATGGTGGATTCCTATGCTACCCTGCCATCGGTTCTTGTTGGTTTCATTGGAGGGTTCCTTTGTCCTGATCGCAGATCAAAGGGACTCTTTATTGTGTGGGGCCACATTTTGGAGAGCATGATTGTTCACGATACCAGATATGCATGGGGTATGTGCATGCTCGCTCATCTTTACCATAATTTGCATCAAGTGGTCTACCTTTGAGGTCGCAATTTGTCTTCAGAGGTTACATTACTTCAGGTGTGGGCATGGGAGCATATAGTTGTTACACATCCAGTGACAGTCAGACAAAGATCGACCATGAGGTCGTATGTTCACAGATATACAGGTCATCTTACTTAGCCCAGATTGGGTAAGTTGGAGCATTGGAGGAGAGTTTTGGATGATGTAGAGGTCATTACATGGTGAGCCTATCTAGATTGTGAGCATTGGGATGATGATGATATAGAGATGCCATACCTCTGTCAGTCTATGTTTCTGATTGGTAGGAATCATTTTGTGATCAAGATATTTTTTCGGAGGGTGCTTAGACAGTATGGTATCGTACAAGGCATGCCCCTAGGTGTTGCACATTACGCCCGACGTCAGATCGATTCTACTGAGTGGGGACCCAGCCTATCATATGATACTATAGTTGAGGAGTAATTTGGTCTATAGCCTTTGGTTTGGGAGATTCATCCTAAGATTACCGAGGCACCTGTCATAGTTGATTATGTAGAGTACCTGGCCCTACATCCTTTTCCATAGATTTATGTTCCTGATGAGCCAGTGCCACTACCTAGTGAGGAGGAGGTTGTTGTTGCATGCAGTCACCGACGAAGGAGAGAGGAGGGTGGTGAAGAGGAGCAGGATGTGGAGGAGGCTTTTGTTGCACACGGTCGTCGATGGAGGAGAGAGGAGGGTGGTGAGGAGGAGTAGGATGTGGAGGAGTATGTGCAGAGCAGTGATGAAGATGAGAGTAGTGATGATGAGGAGGTACACAAAGATGGTGGAGATGGGGGTGAAGATGATGGAGGAGATGGTGGTGGAGGAGGTGGAGGATCTGGTGGGGCTAGTGGATCAAGTGGAGCTAGTGGATCAGTGCTAGTTTTGGATGTCAGAGACATCATGGTGCCTCATAAGAGGCAATCACTGATAGCCCCTACAGAGCAATGTGTTCATATTGGGATACCCTCTCAACATCAACAGATTGCAAGTTTACAGGTGCAGGTACAGACATTATAGGGTTAGTTGGTTCAGGTTTGTGGTTTATTGGTGCAAACACAGACACAGATGCAGACACATGCTCAGTCTCTTGCACATGCCCTTTCACAGGTACAGTCACAGTTGACAGCTGCCCAGACACATATAGCCTCGTTGAAAACCAAGAGAGATGTAGCTAGACGGGTTGCAAAGCAGGCACAATTGACAATCGAGATATTGCAGAGACTAGTTGATGGTACCTCTATAGCTGATTACATGAGAGAGGTTCTTCGTGTAGGTAGAGAGGCAGAGTATTACAGGGGTCATTACCATGATGTTGTTCCCTCCAAGCAGAGAGTCAGTTATGCCCAGTCTCGATCAGGCAGGACTCATTCTAGGACTGTTAGTGTGGGTGTGACACAACCTCCATAGAGAGATCTGAGAGATCCTAGTACATCTGGTGGGGGAGGTATCAGTCCAGAGATTCCAACACCGTTTGGGGCTAGCAACATATAGCCCCATGATTGGTTTATCTGATATATTTTGAGACATGATGTATACTCCGGGTTTTTGATTCACAGTCATTTTTTATGTTGTATCTCTTTACATTTCAGACATCATTGTATGCTTGACATTATGATTTTTGAGCTTTATATGCTATGCAGCAGATTTTATCGATTTATATGTGCTTATATGGTTCTATGATGAATGCATTTAATTATTTATTTCTATATGCCATGTGATGATTTATGTTATGATGTTATGGATGCAATTTATGATCATGATGACATGTTATGATTTACATATGATGTTATACGTGATAATGTTTATAATGATGATGTATGGATGCATGATGATAGTTGTATGATAATGGATATATGTAAATGATATGAAAATGCATCTATATGTATGATTTTGGATGTGTTGTTTTAAATGATATATGACATAATGATGAAGATGAATATGATGTACTATATATTTTTATTTTTCTAATGCAAATAAATGATGCAATGAATGGATGGATGAATGATCAATATGATGATACATCGAATGCTCGATGTATTATATGATAGTGTTAATGAAATTGCAATTATGTAGATGATTTGTTTTTTGATATTTTCCTTATGCAATTTAGACGATGTGATGTTATGAAAAATATGATATGATGTAAAATATATGATGGAATGTTTGAATTATTCAAATGATATAATAATTTTTTCTAATGTATGCAAATAAAAATGATTATGCATTATATGATAATGATGATGTTTTTGTTAATGTCAAGTATACTCAATCCATTAATGAGAAAAGATAACATCATTTTTTACTTCTTCGCCAATCTTATGTAACAAATACTCTACAAATGTAAAACTAACATGAATGCAATCTAATTTACCATGCAAATCTACATGCAAGCATTAGCATCTTAACAATCCATTTATTGTACTTTTTATCATCATTGAGCTTTTAAATTGTTGAAAGTGAGTACAAGCATCAATGCTATTATTTAGACCAATGATGACCTAAGTACTACTTTCATGATTTTTGATATTGCAAGTTAACACAAGCATCTAGGTATAATTAAACCGAGATGACTTGAGTGTTTCTTGCGTAAACATACAAGAATCAATCATTTTACTATGTGAATTTAGAATGTCATCATTGATACCTTATAGAGCACGTCTCGCGGAAATTCACACAATAATAATGACCAATTCACAGACAAAGAAAATACCATTCTCCTTCCTAGCTTCTCTAGTTCAATACATCATCGAGTTGCTCCAAAGAAATGATAATCAATAATCAAAGTACAACATTTAAAACATTCAAGCTAAAGCAATAAAATCATAATTCAAAAGAGTATCATCCATGTTGTTATGATTGGTTTGATTTTGTAGTGCTCGAAAAATTAAGAGTGTTTTCAATCCGTTTAAATCAGTATTAAAGAGTATTTTCAATTTATTCAAATCATTATAAAAGGTTTCCAAGTAGTCAACATTGTTCATAACACTTCCAAATGAGCTTAATAAAAGAGAATTTAAATTGCATTTCATGTATAATAATAATATCAATGTAATGTATCAAGATTTTACAAAACATAAGTATTTCAATGACTTTCTCATATACATATACTCAACCTCACTTGGAAGAATCAACAATTCTAATAGAAACATCTTTTCTATGCTAAGTTATAAAACTTTAACTTCTCAAATCAATGTTACATTAGATACTTTCAAAACATACTTCTATTTCAAAGTTTCAACAAAGAATGACAAATACATATACATTTACAATGGGCTTCACAAGCCAATCCTGAATAATACACAAGTACATCAATAGCAAATAAACTTGGAACCACCAACCGCCGTGACACCTTTGGTCTTCTTGCGAGCTGGGGCCAAGAATGTGATTCAGGCGCCTTTTCCGCCCAACCACGAAGTCCATGACTTCCCCGGGTCCCTTCCTAACTCGAAGGAATCCCCGGCCCTGCATAAAGGAGCCTAGCAACCCGAAACAGTAAAACAGGAGGGAACTCTCGATGCGTGCCTGATGCCTATATGCATTTCTAACATGAGAAATAAACACATTTCTTGCAACAGGAGGTGGCAGAGACTCAAATACATATATGTTTCTAGGCTTTTAAAATAAAAACAACCCATCTATTTCAATGGTACAAGTGCTTGGCCAAGCATAAATAATACAAGTAAATGGTAGTTTAGAAAAGGTAATACTACCGTCTCTGTTGGCCCACCGTCGGCACCCTGTCCCGGAAGTTACCATAGTGAAGTATGAATAAATACCAAAGCAGAAAATTATGCATTTTCGTACATGTTTCAATCATTCAATTAATTCTAAAAGAGTTTCAAATGTGAATTTCAGAACATTCTTTGTAAATTCAGTAGTAAAATTTCGTTTATTCTTTGGTAAGTAACCCTTTTCTGATTTGGATAAAGGCTCTGTTTTTAAAGAAGAACATATATGTCTTAATACTTTTCAATGCATTATTAGAAAGAAGATTTAATCAATTAGTTTGAATGGAACAGTGTTTTCTGTTTTCAGTATGTATTTCTATTCTTTCCAAGCTCAGGCTAACTGAAAGTGTAATTCCTAATTTCCATACAGGTTTCAGAGTAATAATAATATACTGAAACAGTGCAATTTATTCAGAAATTCAGAGGTTTGAAAGATAATCTTGCATTCAATTTTCATGTTGTATTCCTTTACTCAGGATTGTACTTCTGTAAGTAAGTATATGTTAAAGTAATCAAGATGCTTTCCAGTTTACATGGTTTCTCAAAGACATTTCTGTTCTTGTTTCAGGTTTAACATTTCTGAGATATTTGTGTATAATTAGCAGAGTTCATACTACTTTCTAGAACTGGTTTTCCTGTTTCAACTTGTATCTTGGCACATATATGCATGGATATCTATATATATATATATGTATATATATAAATATATATATATGTACATATATACAGCTGAATGTATATGTATACATATATATATGTGTGTGTGTGTGTGTGTGTGTGTAAAAGAATTCATGTACAGCTGCGTGTAATTTGAAGAAAGAAATTCTGGTTTTTAAAACTGTTCAAAGAGTTCACTAGCCGAGCACATAGAACAGGGCATTTTTTAGGGTTTTCTTACTGGCGTTGAGCAACATAGGGCGCAAGAAAAGCCCTTGCCCCTCCCATGAGGAGGGGGCGGGCTGTGAGGGGCTCACGCCTCCTCCACAGGCCGCGGCCTGTGGAAGGTGCGAGCCTCTCACAGGGTCACGTCCTTCCCATGGGGAGGACAAGGGATTAAATCCCTTTCTTTCCTTTGGTTTACAATTTCAAAACTCAAAATAAAGAAGTCATTTTGTTCAGTATATCTGCATTCGAATTTATCTCAAAGGCATTTTGAATTTAAACAGATGACAGAGTTTTTATGCAGACCATATATGCATATATATATATATTCATATATATATGCACGGGAATTCGAATTCCTGTGCATATATATATATGTTTATATATATATATATTTGCAGTTATACTTGAGAATAGTTTAATAAATTGCAGAATTTGCAACAAAATAAAAACCCTAATTCTGAAGAAAAGAATGTGTATTCTATATTGCAACAAAGAGAAGTAAACAATTACCCAGATTAAAAAAAATGAAAATTGGAAAGATTTCTCAGTTGTTTGTACTCATAGCATGGAATAAAGCATTACATTACTTCCATTTCCTTACTACCATTTTAAATTAAAAGAAGGCAAAGCATGAAAAGAACCTGGCAAATTTTTCTTCCAGTGCAGAATACCTTCTTCGTCTCTGTTCCAGAGCTCTCGGATATGCCTCAATCGAAGTCCTCTTTTCTCTCTTAAAGCTCTCTTCCTCTTTTCGAGGATCATGCATAAAATTTCCAGATGACAGATAAAATTCTCATGCAGATTCTAAGGATTGCCACATGCCAACTGCATTGTTGGTTTTAAGATAGAATTTTCCAGAGCCCAAAGTTCTCTCGGGCTGTTCATTCCTCAATATTTTTGGAAAATTAACCATATACCAAACAGAAATATATCCCCCTTTTATGCAAAACTATAATTTCATTTTATGCAAACACAATATTCTATTCCATTATTTATTTATTTTTTATTTTTAATTATATTTCTTTTAAAACAGATTTTTCCTTTTTGTTGCTCAAATATAAATGGGGATTAATTAAATAGAATAAGCCATATTATTTCCACAATTTCTAAGGCTAATTAAACCATATTTTAAATTTTCTATGCTAAAGCAATCACATAAAAAAAAACAGACATGACCTAATGCAACTACATGATTTAAGTGGTGTGTGCGTAATCGAGAGCTTCTCCTCTTTTACCCTGTCGGGAAGCTAACCTTCTTTTCCTCAATCACACTCTTGGCCTTCGATCACCTGCAACTCAAATGCACTCAGGCGTGCGAAAACGAAAGTGTATTAGTAACCATTGTAGAAACATAAATTTAAACAATAATTAATCAACATTCCTATTTTATATGAATGCACTCATAATTCTTGAAAGAAAACAATTATATTAAAACATTGCTCTAACACGTATCATAATTCGTATATTAAATCCCATAAAGTCATGGTCAAACATTATCAAAATAAGTCATGGTCAAGATAGCATCAAAGTAAGTCATGGTCAAAATAGTATCAAAATATGAGACGTGATAGATTTCAATTGTCTTGATGTGGATGGTTGATTTTCTAAAGTGATCCAATGTTTGATGTATGTTCCATGTTGAGTTTCCCAATGATCATTGTATTTGTTGTGTTGTCATACTATTGTTTGTCTATTTGTTTAAGCTCAAGTTTATTGCCCCCAGTGAGTTCAGGATTTTTCCCCCAAGCTAGGGTGTGACACGATCACCTTTCTAGGATATGTACATGATGTTCGCTTTTGAAATGATAGGTGGAAAAAATGATGGCGAAAGTGAACGATCGAGCCATGCATCTAATAGATAGAAAATCCAGTTTAAATCACAAGTAGGGCTTGTTTCTAGGTTTTCACTATGTGTTTTTATTGCACTTTTTCATATTTTATGGTTTTTTTGTCTTTTTGTCTTTTTTTTCTTATATTTTCTCTTTTTTTGATTTTTTGATTTTTTATTTTATGTCACCAAGACGCCTATTTGCCAGGTTTTCATCAAGGCGACCATTTCAACCATGCACTAGGTGAATCAGGTATAGAATTTCCTGAGATGGATATTGTTGATAGGTTCATCAAATAGATCCCCTTTAGGTGTAGAGAGTCGATAGGCTCCAGATCCATAGACTTATATGATGACAAAGGGACCTAGCTAGTTAGGTTCAAACTTCCCTTTCTTTTCTCTGTCCTGTTGATTTCTAAGGTGTTCCTTTAGGACCAAGTCCCCAAAATGAAAGACTTTAGGCTTTACCCTATGATTGTAGCTTCTAGACATCCTCTATTGATATGCCTTCAAATGGTTCACAGCTTGTTGACAACGTTCATCCAACAGTTCCAGCTCTTGAAGTCTAGACACTCTATAATCCTCATCTGGAATAATTCCTTTTAGTGACACATAGAGTGATGAAATCTCAACCTCAATGTTTAATATGGCCTCTGATCCATATACCAAGGAATATGGTGTAGCTCCTGTAGGTGTTCTGATATTGGTTCTATATTCCCAGAGAGCAAGGTTCAATTGAACGTGCCAATCATGTCCAACATCGTTGACAGTCTTTTTCAGGATTTTCAAAATAGTTTTGTTTGAGGCCTCTGCCTGGCCATTTCCTTGAGGATAGTATGGTGTTAAAAAATGATGTTGGATATGAAACCTCTCACACAATTCCTACACATCCTAATTTTTAAAAGGTCGACCATTGTCTGTGACAATAGACTAAGGAATTCCATACCTACAAATGAGGTAATTCAGTATGAAGGAAGAGATATGTTTTCCAGTAATTGTTGTTAAGGGAACTGCTTCTATCGACTTTGTAAAGTACTTCATTGTTGTGATTATAAATTTGTGTCCATTGGATGAAGACAGATTAATTTTTCCTACCATGTCCAGTCCCCACTGACAAAAAGGCCATGTTGAAGTGAACGGTTGTAATTATTGCGTCGATGCATGAATAAGATTACCATGTATTTGGCATTTTTCACACTTCTTCACAAACTGAAAAGACTCCCCCTCCATGTTCGGCCAATAATACCCCAAACAGAGGAGCTTCTTCACTAAGGTTAGTCCACTTGAATGAGTTCCACAAATACCTTCATGAACCTCACGTAAAGTTGTCTCAGACTTGTTATGTTCTAGACACCAAAGAAGAGTTCCATCTAGATCTCGACGGTAAAGTATGTTAGCAATTAAGGTATGTCGTGCGGTTTAGAGAATGAAGTTGTGTTTCTGGTTTCTGGAAAGATTAGGAGGAAGGATATTGTATTTCAGATAAGCGTAGGTCTTTCCATAAATTGAGGATTCAATGTCAACTAAATGACATATGCTTTGAGATTCTAGATTATCATAAGTAGGATTAGACACTTGTTCCACCATAAACTCATAATGACCTCATTTTTCTGGCAACTGTAAGAGAGAAGCAATTGTCGCCATAGCATCCACAGCTTTGTTTTCCGCCCTCAGAATCTGTTCAAACTTGATATCCACAAAATACTTTTTGAGATCATCTAACATCTTCTTATATGGCATCAACTTCTCATCTTTTGTTTGATATTCATCATTTACCTGATAAATGACTAGTTGTGAATATCCATATACTCGTAGTTTTTTGATCTTCCATTCAACCGCCACTTTGATGCCAATAATTAACGCCTCATACTCAACTACATTATTTGTACATGGAAACATAAGTCTATAGTACTTTTGGATGGTGTATCCTTGAGGTGTAACAAACATAATTCCCGCACCAAACCCACATTGTATGTATGACCCATCAAAATAAAGCATCCATTGTTGTGTTGTCACGGTAAGAATGTTTGCATCAAGAAACTCAATGCTCAATGGATGATTATCTGGTAGTGGAGCTTCAACTAACTGATTAGCTATCACCTGATGATGGCTCTTCGATCTACATAATAGATGTCAAATTCACTTAAAATCATGACCCACTTAGCTAGTCTTCCTATTAGAGTAGCCTTGTTGAGTAAGTACTTTAATGGATCAATCTTTTCTATGAGTTTGATTGTGTGGGTTAACATATAATGCCGCAACTGTTGGGTAGAAAATACCACTGCCAAACAAGCTTTCTCAATGAAGGTGTAATTTATCTCATAACCATTCAGAGTCCTACTGATGTAATAAATAACTTTTTCCCTTCCCTTAGGATCTTCTTGTGCTAATAGAGCTCCTAAAGAAATGTTTGTTGTTGCAATGTATGGTAACAATGGTCTCTCTTATGTTGGTGGCATTAATATGGGAGGAAACATCAAATATTGTTTTATTTGATTGAAAGTTGTTTCACATCCTTGATCCCATTTGAAAGAGACATTCTTATGTAGCAAATGATTGAAGGGATGACTTTTATCTACTAATTGGGAGATAAACCTCCTGATTGATTGTAGCTTGCCTTGTAGAGATCTTAATTGACTGATATTCTTTGGTGGTTACATTTCCATTATTGCCTTGACCTTGGCAGGATCTACTTCAATGCCTTTTTTTGAAACTATGTAACCTAGAAGCTTTGTCGATGTAACACCAAACACACATTTCTTAGGATTTAATCTGACATTGAACTTCTCTAGCCTTGTAAAGATTTTTCCCAGAATCTCCAGATGTCCTTCTCTGGTATATGACTTTGCTAATATATCATCCATGTAATCTTCCATAAAAGTATGCATCATGTCATGGAAAATAGTGGTCATTGCACGCTGATATGTTGCACCTACATTTTTCAACCCAAAGGGAATGACATTCCAACAAAATATTCCCCATGGACATGTGAATGCAGTATTTTCCTAATCTTTTGGTGCTATCTTGATTTGGTTATACCCCAAGAAGCTACCCATTAGTGACAAAATGGCATGTCCTATTGTTAAGTCAACAATAATGTCAATGTTTGGCAAAGGAAAATCATCCTTTGGACATGCCTTGTTGAAATCTCTAAAATCGATACATATTCAGATACTATTGTCTAGTTTAGAAATAGGTACAATATTAGAAATCTACTCAGCATAGTTAATAGATCTGATGAATCATGCATCTAACAACTCTTTCAACTCAACCTTTACCATTAAGGTGATATGTGGATGCATTTTCCTTAGTTTTTGTTTTACAGGTTTTATCCTAGATGGTAGAGATAAATGATGCATTAGAAGATCTGGATCTAAACCTGGCATATCAAAGTATGACCAAGCAAAGTTAATGCTTTTGTCCTCAAAGAACTTGAATAATTTTGGGTTTTCTTGTTTAGTCATAGATGCTGCCAGATGTAAACTCTTTGTTTTTTCTATTGTGCCAATATTAATAGACTGTGTAGGCTCCAGGGTATTGATGATCTTTCATGATAATGTTCTAGAAGGGTGTCAAATCTCCCATCCTCTGGTGTCTCAAAGAGGTTTTCACCGTCAGATACGTTCTTTATTTTTACTTTTTCACGAACTAACACTGCCATTAAATGGTTTTCACCATTATATACATTATTCTTGTTTTCAATTTTGTAATAGAAAGATTTGACACCCTCATGTCTCAAAGCGTTGTTATGAGATTTATGAGTAGAACTTGTCTCAAGTTCGTCACAACAAAGTAAATTTATGATAGCATCATCATTCACAAAGAGAGGTACATTGTTAGGTTCAGTTGGTTCCCAGTCGATAAGTTTAGGATGCAGTAAGGGTAGAAAGTCATCAAATCGACTAAGGTCAATGATAGTAAAGGTTTTGATAGAAATGTTGTCAAATTTTTCAGTGGTAATATCAAGGTCAATGATATCCCTCTCCTCCAAGTCATCTATCTCACTCGATATCTGTCCATCCTCACTTGAGTCATCGATATTTTGTGATCCAAATACAAGGGGTCTAGTCCCTGAGCTTTGTCCCTCCTAGTGTGTGGGTGCATACTCTTTTATGACATCAATTGGTATGTCCCTACATGATGTCTCTGATGAATAATCCCACTCATACTCATTAGAATTTGTTTCTGAACTATCCCACATTTGAAGGATTCTTTCTACAACTCTATGAGTGTTTTCTTCTTTTGTTTCCCTTGAATAACCCAATCTTGTCTTGTCGTTTGGTTGAAGTGTGAGAGGTTGGATGGGTTCTACAATGCCTTCTTTTCTTTTGTCAATAGGTCCTTGTCCTTCATACCCCATTTTCTCTAATATTGTTTTTCCCTTTCCATATTGATATGTATTTATGTTGATAGTTGTCGATGTAGATGCTTCCTCATCTTTGTAGAGCCAATTGAGGATGGCCTTATCTTCAGATTCGTCATCTAAAGTACTTTCCTTTACAAATATATCATCTAAAATTGTAGTAGGTCGTGATGATGGTTGTGTTGATGTTGATGGTTTCCCATATGATCTCAGAGATGGCAACAACTATGAAAAACACAAAGATTGCTCAATGGAATACTCTCCCATGCCCTTGTCTTTTAACTGGATCTTGTCTTTGAATTGTTGTGATAGAGAATCCAGTTGAGCTTCATTGTTTGATGTAGTGGAGTTAGCAACGCTTGTCTCTTTTGACTGATCCTTTTTCTCAACCCATTTAGATACAACATTTAGTTGCCTTTCACTGTTGGATGAAATAGAAGTGTTTGCTTCCCTATTATGGGGCACCAAAGTGTCTTGAGTTGTTTTAAGTGTGTTACAAGTTTGAGGATTATTGTAATCAGCTGAAATAGTGACTTCTTGTCCATTGACAGGAAATTTTAAGCACTGATGATAGGTCGAAGGCACTGCCTGCATTTCGTGAATCCATGGACGTCCCAAGAGTATATTATATGTCAGTTCTTTTTCTAACACTTGGCAAACTATATTCTTGATAATTGGTGCTACTTGAATAAGCAACACAATCAACCCCTTGGAGGATCTCTCTTCTTCATTATAGGATTTTATTGTGATCTTCCTTCTGGCATCAATAGCATTATCAGAATAACCTAGTGCACAAATTAATTTTAAAGTAAAAATGTTTAAACCAGCTCCACCATCTATTAAGACATGTTTTACTCGGTGTTTGTGGATTAAGACTTCAATATGAAGAGCGACATTGTGTGGATGAGTAAGTGACACATCATCTTGTTTTGAAAATGATAGGTAGTGAATCATGGTTAGATGTCCCACCATAGCCTGGAATTGACAAACATCTAGATTATTAGGTATTGTTGTGGCCACAAGAGATTGCTCCAAAACCTCCTTATGAGATGGTGAGATTTTAAGGAGTTCCAAAATTGATATTTGTGTTGGTATTTTGTGCAGTTGATTAACTATGTTGTATTGACTTGAAGGGGTAGCAATTGTTTTAGATGAAATTCCTTTCAATATTACCTTGGATTTCCCCCTTGTTGTCACGTTGACTGGTTGATAATCTTGGTTTTCCCTAATTTTTATGACATTCATCTAATTTTTGGATGTATCAATTAGGATCAGATCTACGGGTATGATGTCATTGATTTCTACATTATCAATTTGATTGTTAGCAACATCATTATTCTCAACTGTAGAGATACAATGAATAGCGTTGTCATAAATGTAGTTTACAGTTTTACCTTTACTGTTTGAAGAAGATTCTCCCTTTTCATAATTTGGTAAAGGATTTTTAAATGCACCATGATTATTGTTCATTTGATGTCCTTCTATAAATACCTTCTTGTTATCAATCAAATATTGTACTAGATGTTTCAACTGTATACAATCATTCATTTTGTGTCCCTTATTTTTATGGAAGTCACATAAATCTGCATCATTCCACCAAGATGGTTTTACTTTTGGTTCCCAATTTTGTGCTTTAGGTAATGTAATAAGTCCATGTGCAAGAAGTTCTCTCATTGTTGATTCTAGTGTTTGTCCCAATGGTGCGAATCTTATTCGATTTGATGGTTTTGGATATGATTGTGGTTTAGATTCACCATTGTTCAGATTGTTGTTTTGACTGACATTCTGATTGATGTTTTGGTCATTGTTTTGATTGGTTTTTGCAGTAGTTGCTGTCAAATTAAATACTGGTTTGGCATTTTATGTTTCATTTGCAACATCATTGTTTCCAGTATTTCTATTCTTTTGCCAAAACTTAGGTTTATCATTGTTACCATAGTGATTTGAGGAATTTGTATTGTTTAATCCTTCATTGTAATGTTTTATTACCCCTCTTTTGACCAAAGCTTCTTCGATCTTGAGCCCATTTTCAATGACTTTCTCAAATGTTGGTAGACATTGTAGATCAAGCCTGTAGCTCATTTCATCAGTTAGATTGTCAATGAATAGTTCCATCTTTTCCTCTTCAAGTATGGAATGAGGATACCTAGCAAACATCCTTCACCATCATTGTAGAAATGAGAGGAATGTTTCACCTTTCCTTTGTTTCGTATTGTAAAGATTCTTTATTGTTACCTCATGTTGAATATTATAGGAGAATTGTGAGATAAACTTGTTGACTAGTTCTTCAAAAGATCAAATTCCTTGTTGTAGTTTAGAGAACCATTCCATACATTGACCTCCCAAGCTCCTTGGAAATAACCACATTAGATATGTTTCCTCTTGTGCAAATTCTAAACTCATGGTTCTAAATTCCCTCATATGATCAATTGGATCAATTTTACCGTTGTATTTGTCATATTTTGGGAATTCACAATGTCTAGGAAATGGTATCATATCCACACTTGGATCAAAAGGATAAGGACAAATGTCTTGTAATGAGTACCTCCTTGTGGTTCCTTTTTGCATATCTTGAAGTTGTTGTTGCAAGTTTTTCATTTGATGTGTTAGGGCAACCACTTGATCTGTGTTTTGTGTGTTGCATGGTTCAATTTCAACTGTTTTAGGTGTTTCTTTTAGTCAATTAATGTGAAAGTCCTTTGGAAGTTTTGCACTTAATTCAGCTAGCATCAAAAGTTATTTTTCCATATCTTGTTCCAAAACCTTTTCCATAAATTTATGGAAATTAGGATCTTGTTGTGCAGTTTGAATATCCTCTTGAGTTATTTCATTAGTGTCATTTTGGTGGAATATGTCAAAGGTATTTTCTTCAACCATGATATTTGGTGTTTTAATTTATTTTTCTCTAAGTTTTTGTCTTTGTAATCTTGTCAAAATTGGCATACAAGTGTTGTTATTTTTACTAAACTTTGTTCTTTTTTTTTGGATAGGTGCCAATGGTATTAACTTAAGTGGAATAGAATGATAAATCCTATTGATGAGACCAAGTTAAAAATATGATTATTGTGTTTCGTTTTGTGATTGTAGGATGATAAAATCCTGGTAATGAAACTTTAACGTAATAATCTAGAGTTGGTTTGGTGATTTAGGCACTTTAAAGTTGCAAGATCTTGGTTTAATTTGATAAAGTTTGACTTGTAAGATCCTATTTGTTTCAAGTTTAAGACACTGTCTAGACTGTGAAAATGTTTCTGCTCTGATAAAAACCCAAGTTCTGATGTCAACAGTCTGATAGGGGTTTCAAATAGCTCTTTGTTTTCTTGTTTTGTGGATGCACTATAAGAGAGGGTTGATGTGCTAAAACAGACTGTGTATGCACTAAAAGATATGGTAAATGCGCTAACAGACAAGGTATATGCACTAAAATAGACTATGGATGTGCCATGATACTGGTAAATTATGTGACAGACTGTGCATATGCGATATAAGATAAGGCAGATGCGCTAAAACAGTGGTTGTATGTGTTATTTGGACAACAGATGCGTTAAAAGACTAGGTGTATGAACTAAAATAGAATGTGGATGTGCTAAACTAGGAGTTATCAGTATGTTCATAGTTTTGTCTATTTTTTCTGGTTTTTCTCAATAAAAAGACTAACTCCAGGTTGTAATTTTATGACCTGTGAGTATTTTGGATATGTGTTTTTCTTGAAAATTTTAGAATTTGTGATCTAATTAGATGATACCTTTGAAAAACAACTTCACACACAAAAGCCAGATTGTAAACAGTTGTTTCAGATTCTACGTATTAAACATGTAGTGAGTGCTCTAGAATCTAGTCCGATTCTTTAAATTTCCACAGGTTTTGACACAAAAACAAATAGTTCAAGCACTTTTTTATCTCAAGTAGGTCACTTAGAATATCACAACCCACAACTTACAACTATGTCAACTCACACAACCCTATCACCCCCTAGAGGGCGCTCATGTTTTTGTATTTCCCGAGTCTTAACCAAATTCGAATCCTCCACTTTTGGCCAAGGCCTCTGATAGTTATATGGTGAGTGTCTTGGGGGCATATTCTTCCCTCTCCTTGCACCATGATATAAAAAGTGTTCGGAAACTGACTTTAGTGAGATGTACTAACTTAAAGTTCATAGATAGGGTATCTATTTGAAGTAGCAAATGATAAACTCCCTCAGGAGACCTCCTAATCTTTAGAACAAAGATTTTGGGGATGGTTATCTTGCACACTTATGTTGAATTGTTGGTTTCCCCAAATTCACTTTTAATTATACTGGGTTGGAAAACCTGCCTTTGGTTGTTCCCACTTAGGTCATTCCCGTAGGGTGAGTACATTTTCCCACTAAGGCATGCCTTCTAAAGGATTTAATAAAGCATAAAAAAGTGAGTCTAGTATTCTGATCACCCAGTGAAGGGGAGAGCATAGGCCTATCACTTCAACCACAATAGACAAGGTGTTCACTTAATCCTTTACTTAATCTAGATGCACTATTTTAAACAAAGGAAAAACAATAATTGAAATTAAATCCCTGCAAACACCATTAGTAATTTATGAGAATTTTGTCTTTGATCTGTGTATGTTTTCCAGCAATTGTCTTTGACAAGCGTATTTTGCACTTGGAACACAAAAAATAGAGATTAGATTGCTGATTTTTGAAATTCTTTAAAAGTAATCAGATGCACCACAATAGTGGTTAGATTCACCAAAATAGATAGTAAACACTCTAAAATAACTATTCAATGCGCTAAATAAACTGGTGGATGCGCTAAAATATTAGATCAACGTGCCAAAAGAAAAACTCCTTGACTGGTGAAATAGAAACCGCAGATGCGTTAGAATAGTATTTGGATGCACCAAAGTATCTAACGGATGCACTGGAACAATCATTGAATTCGCTAAAGTATCTATCGTATGCGTCGTTAAATCTCTCGATCGTGCTAAAAGAAACACGTCAGAAGCCTGCACACACTTTCCAGAAAAAATCTATGTAAAATAATGGGGTTAGAAGCCCCACAATGTGTGCCAAAATGTAAGTGTGGAATAAGTAATGAGTAAAATAACAAACAACACTTCTTAATAAGACATTATATCAAGAGAATCAACAATAATTAATCTAATTAACACAGGAAAACTCTTGAAAGCATCATATTGCTCTCTATCTCCAAAGATTTATTAAGTCACAAGGCTCTCAGATTTGGTAAGCATTATGACTGTTAAAATTCCAATCTAAAGAATGAGATGTTGCTAAATGCAATAATCTAATCCTATATGATGATGTCCAAATGATAATGATGAAGCCACTGTAATCTAAATGGACATGAAACTTGATAAAATAAGCTTACAGTAAACTATGATGCAGCTAAATGAAAAGCCATGATATTGATTCTATTCTAAAATGCTATGATTACTATTGCTAAATGATAATTTATATTGCTAATATGCTTGATTGTTCAATTGGTATTTTTGCAGAGTAAGATTGCACAAAGTTGGGGTCCATTTCCTATAGAAAAAGGTTGTATTTATAGATTCCCGACAACACACTTGTGAAGGGGTAGCACAAAAAAGGTCTGGATTTGATCTAGAGGATTGAATGGTAAAGGATGAAGAAGCCTGGGATGATTATCGAGATTGTTCCTCCCCAGAAAAATACTCAGCCAGAAGATAAGAAGAATCATTGGAGAAAGATGAAGAAGTTTGACTGCAAATTTGTCTCCAATTTGTCTCCAAATTTGCCCATGAAGGTTGAGATGAATTAAATTAGGAATTTCATATCTAATTTGGTAGGTGGATATGATTAGTTGTAGAATATATTCCAATTGAATATTTAGATTTATTCAATTTAGAAAAAGAAGATATTTAATTTAATAAAATAAACTATAGAAGTCTATGTTTATTAAATAAATATGGAAGAAGTATGATAATTAAATAAATCAAAGTATGTGAACCTATTTATTTAATTTGATGAAATGATGTGATTAAGATAGAATATAATTATAGAAGAATTCAATAATAATAATTAAATAAAACAAAGTATTAAATTTGTTTATTTAATTAAGAGGAAATAATATAATAAAGATAGAAGAATTATATGTGAACTATATAAATAAATATTTCTATTTATTTAATAGTAGAGGAATTAAAGGTTAATTAATAAAATAAATTGTATTTAATTAATTAGATTATCCAGACCATTTTTAGGTGTGTATAGAAATATCTCTTCTATGGTGATGGATTGTTGATTCAACACTAGTTGCTACTTGGCTGCTTTGTGGCACTAGTACATAAACAACAATAAACTATGCAAAAAACTACTAAAAAGTGCTTATAAATGACTGAACTTGGTCACATGACCATTAGTAGTTTATTTCTAGTCATATATAATGCGACTAGATTGATCACTAAACCATTTTTAGTCATTTATTGGTTGTTTTGACTGATCAATTTGGTAGTATATTTAGACGTTGATTTAGTCATTGATTGATGTGATCTGGTCATTTATTTAGTCTTTTTTTATTCACTAATATATTTAACTGGTCACTTATTTATTTGTTGATTTAGTCATTATTTCTTGTAATCTGGTCACTTAGTCATTTTTTATTCACTGATGTATTTAGTCATTAATTGTTGTTAACTGGTCACTTATTTAGTCATTTTTATTCACTGATTTCACAGGTCATATGTCTAGTCATATTTATTCATGTTGTTCACTAATTTCTGTCGATTGGTAGTATATTTAGTCAATTTAATTATTAATGGATGTGAATTAGTAGTATATTTAGTCATTTTAATTGATTTATATTTCAAGATTTAAGCATAAAACACATAAATACACATCAATTATCAATTGCACACAATAAAACAACCATTGAGAAGGAAAAATCGGTGAACTTTATTAATAAAATAAATGTGTTTTAGTTATAGCTTAGAAATAGAGTAAATTACAATTGTTATTTTTAGTCACAAGACTAAAAATATGAGTTACAATATTGCATAGAAATGACTGCAAGAAAGAAACTTCTCCTAAAAAATTCTACAATGATGGAAACGCATGCTTGAAGCCCTTCAATGTGAACACATGCCTCTTTCATCTCTTAAAACTTCTACAACGTGGACAATCTTCCTAGAGAAAGTTGTAACGTGTAGAATCCAAGGAGAGTGTTGATTATTTCCCATGTATAAAGTTCTCTCCTTCAATGCAGTCAATAATAACCTAGCAAGAATCTTTCCTCTTTTATATGCAACGTGTCATCTGATATGAGCAATAGGGTGTTGTCTTTTCTGCCATGAATGAAGTTGTGCTTCAATACAACCAACAAAATGACTATTAGTATCAATTGAGAAAAAATAAAAGTGCATTGTATATTGCAAGTTTACAAAAGTAAGTCCAAAAATAGCAGAAAGATAAATCAATTTAAAAACTATAGCCTTGTCAACAAATGACTTAAACAGAGTGTTCAACATAGGCCTAAAATATGCATATTGAACCCTTGATTTCAAAACCTTGTTCAAAATTTAAGAAAGGTGATACACTCAGATTATAAAATGAAGTTGACATATTATAGAATGAAGGATATCAACAATAACCTGATTGGAACAACATTATCAACATAAATTTCTTGGAAACCAAGCCCAATATTTCCATCAGACTTGAACAAAAAAAATGTCAACCCTAGTTCATGTGTTGTCTCAATAAAGACCTGCACCATGAAAGAATCTATTAATACATAAATACCAAATTAAGTTGATGAGAAAAGGTCTTTGATATCCAACTGGGAAGCCTTAACATCCAAAAATTACTAACCTGATATTTCACAACAAGTTTCCCAACTGTGACATCATATTTGCTTAAGAAACTGGATATTGATCCATTGCCATATTGGATCTCATAGGATTCTCCTTCACTAACAAATGATATATATTAATTATTTAGCAACTTCCTTAATATCTGCATGTAAGTAGACTAAACTAAGTGAGGTTGAGGGTTTGAAGTAGAGTACCATCTTCTTGGTATGTGCTTGAATTTGATCATGACTTTTATCTTGAATGAAAATAACAAGCTAGTTGCACAATAAAATCATTGTTACAAAAATAACCACAAAATATTCTTTAATTAAAATAATCCTTCTAGATATTTCAAGACAAGATATTTCAGTTAATTTCTAAGAGAGCTAATTTCACTATCCAAATAGCCATCAATCTATTTACTATATATAATTTCTTAGAATTCAAAAAATTGAATATAATGAAACTAAACATAATTACCAAAGATTTGACACCAAAATGTAGTACAAAATGAATTATTTAACAACAAATGTGTTTTAATAAACCAGATATACTCTTGATATATTGATTTAATAACAAGAAAAGATCAAACTGGAGACAACAAGATAACATTCATTAGTTCACTTCAACAAACAATTGAAACCAGAATTCGACCACCAATTATAACTTCATTCTATTGATCTTCAAAATGATTTTACAATAAGTTTCAAAATTTTGTCCTGACTGACATGTCAAAAAGTGTCTTTTCAATTACCCACTTTTAACATAAATCAAAAAGTCTTAATTATCATTGTTTACATAGGATTACATAAAAGCAATGAAAGATGAGAAGTGAAGAGAAATGATTAGATGTTGAAGTCTAGAGCACTCACAAGATACGAAAGTCCATTACTCATCGTAAGGTACCTGTGATCATTCAGATCTTGCAAGGTCATCTCTCCATGATAGTATCTACAAGGCTTGGTACTTCAATACAAGGCCTATTCTTCTGGGGGAGCTAGATATGTCTACTCCCATTCGTACACCATGTAATCATGAGGCCATTTGTACTCCTAGATTTTTTTTGTGTTGGCCAAACTCTTCCATCTGATGTCTAATAACCCTTTGTTATCCGTGATGAATTTTTAGTATCCAACATCTAGTGCAATAATTCCATCCAAGGTTATATTGAGGTGGTGAATATTTATGTCACCATCCTTCTATAAATTAGTGAGGGAGTAGGGAACAATTTATCTAAACTCATCTATCCAATACTTGGAGCCTTTCAATTGATCATCATCCCTTAGCATCTTAGGCATGAACCACTGCTTTAGTGTGTGAAATGAATCCATTCTCGCCTTGATCTTTTGGTCTTCTATAGATTTGTATTAAAATTTATTTGTGATCATTCAGACCATTTGCTCGGTAGGCTTGTTAGCTCTCAAAAACGCAGGTAAAATACCTCAAGAGGTATCCAAACTCTTGGCACATTTCAGGGTAACATACAAGGCTGAATGGTTTATACCTTCTTCTCTTTAGGTGCTACTAAACCTAGGTGGGTCTACCTATGTGAATGATGCAAACTTGAAATATGTGATTCTTTCCTAAGAAATCTATCCACAACGGCAATCTGATGTAGAGAGATGAAATCCTAATTTGGTATGGATTGTATAAGTAGTTTTAAAGTAAAGATCAATATGTTCAATTAACAGATGTAAAAAATAAAATGAATGAAATGAAATGTATGGGACTGGTGCCTATTGGGTATATGGAGTCAAATAGAAATCAGAGTTAAGTGACTTATAACTAGCAATAATTCTAACTGTTTGGCACTTCTATGTTTATAACTTGTATAAACTGGCAGGGATGTAATTATAAAATGTTGGTGTAATTAACTATTTAATTACATCTTCATAAGTTTACTTAGGCAATCTTTAATTCCTAAGTTATAGGATCTTATCCTTATCTTATCGAGCTATCCTTTTGCTCAAGATAAGATTTAGTTGTTGCATGCTTGCCTTTTATAAGCAAGCCTCATCTTGTACATTTGTATCAATTCAATCGTTAATCAATCTTGCATTGTGAAGCAAGCATTCTCGCCATCAATCTCTCTTGTGTGGAAGTATATTTTTGTCTAGCAACAGATTCTGGAAATCTAACATGGTATCAGAGCTTCAGACCTGCAGCTGCTTGTTCGTGATCTGAAGATATGGCCTCTTCGTGAGTTTCGAGTGCAAGGGTTTCCACAGGTGTCTTTTCTGCAAAATCTAGGGGTAGCCATCTTTTCGGGACACAATGGGCTCAAACGGACGTCGCCATCGCGTTCGCAGCGTCCCAAAACCCTAGAAACACCTGTCAAATCGTCAATTTTGGAGCAAGTTGGTCGGGAGGCAAAAAAAAATTTGTCTGAGGGGCCGTACGGCCTCCCTAGCACGCGGATCGAGGCTCGAAAAATTAAAAAAGGGCAAAAAAACATGTTTTTTTGGAATATGTGTCGGCGCTGCCAGTGTTAATGCAGATCCGCCGCCCGGCGGCCACCGGGCGGCCACCGACCCGCCACCGCCGCCGGGCTACTCCACCCGCCCGCTGCTCGGCCCCAGTTAGCCCCTGCGGGCTCCTTTCGGCTCCGCCCCGGTCACATCTACGACCGGGGGCCACCCTGCTCCGCCGGCTCCGCCAGCCCCCGCGGGCTCCTCCGCCAAACCCCCGGTCATATGGAGGACCGGGGGCCCTCCGTTCATTTGCCGGCCAGAGAATATTCTCTTGGATTCTGCCGCCGACCAACGGAATATTCCGCCAATTTGAAGGCATATACCGGCGACCGGAAATTTTTTTGTGCAGGGGGGCGAATTTTTGCGCTGACGGCCAGACGGCCGTCAAATTTATGCTCACATTTTGATGACGTCAGCATGACGTCAGCCGTACGGCACCCCTCTTTGCCCTCCTAACCCTAGTTTTTCCTAAAGAAGCAGTTTTTTTCTTTTGGCCATAACTTGGGCATACGGTATCGAAATCGGGAAAACGAGATATCGCCGGAAAGCTGATTCTGAGCTCTTTCATTTGGTGCAATTTATTTTTTAGTATTTTACTGTTTTACTGCATTTATTTCTGTTTGAAGTCAGATGTTGTTTTTGGACTTTCGAGCTCATAACTTTTTGCCACGATCTCCAATTTTTTCCTCGTTTGCGGCGTTGGAAAGGTATTAAGGATCTCTATATTGCTGTCCATACACTTTTTCTGTATCTATCCCAGGTTTATCAGTTTGTCCAGATT
Organism: Sequoia sempervirens; assembly: GCA_007258455.2. NCBI lineage: Eukaryota > Viridiplantae > Streptophyta > Pinopsida > Cupressales > Cupressaceae > Sequoia > Sequoia sempervirens. The sequence continues at coordinate 87,177 of VDFB02119733.1, read as the reverse complement.
TGGCCCGATGGGTTGTTTGGCGATTACTTGGATATTTTGGCAGTTGGAAGAGTGCATCTTGCATCCTTGCACTTTGTTTACAGTAATATATCATTTAATAATCACTTGCTGCACCATAGATTCCAGGGTTGTTCCCGTTTAGAGTTTTCAAGTGTTCCGTGGCATCGGGTCTGCTGTCACATTATTTTGATTCTGGTATTGGTTTCAGTTGTAGACAGAGATATCTTTCCTTGCTTGTCAGATTGCGGTTCCAGTGTTACTCTACAGAGTTCTTCCAGTGCTTCTTTGCAGCATGTAATCTCCTTCATAAGGATTGATCACATTGTAATAATTGATTCTCTTAATGCATTTTTACTGAGAGGTTTACACAGAACATCATGCTTACATTTATCATGCTTGTTTTTTGTTTTCTCTCTTTTGGAGAGGGGTTTTTTCCCACTGGGTTTTCCCCTTTTCTCTGCTTTATGAGAGATTGCATTTCATTTGCATCTGTAAATGGGTACCTAACATGGCCTAGTTGTCGGGACCCATAGTAGTTTTCATTATAATCTTCTCCCTAAGTTGCACTTATGGGGGGGTGTTGGTGTAATTAACTATTTAATTACATCTTCATAAGTTTACTTAGGCAATCTTTAATTCCTAAGTTATAGGATCTTATCCTTATCTTATCGAGCTATCCTTTTGCTCAAGATAAGATTTAGTTGTTGCATGCTTGCCTTTTATAAGCAAGCCTCATCTTGTACATTTGTATCAATTCAATCGTTAATCAATCTTGCATTGTGAAGCAAGCATTCTCGCCATCAATCTCTCTTGTGGAAGTATATTTTTGTCTAGCAACAGATTTCTGGAAATCTAACATGGTATCAGAGCTTCCAGGGTTGCGGACTCCTTCCCGGATTGAGGGTTTTATTATTCTGGCTTGAAGATTTTTGCTGGGTGCAGATCAGGGTTTCAATAACCTCACGGTTGAGATCAGAAGGTTCCGCAGATGAATTTTGACTGTAAATTCACCTATATTTGGGTAAAGTTGTTTTTGAAGCAAATTTTTTTTTGCTGGAATAACTTCCTGTGCGGTACGATTTTCTATTTTCGCAAAAAAATATTTTCAAAAGTATTTTCTGCGAATTTTATTTAAAATTTGGGGCAAATTTTTTGTTATTTTTCGGGCAAAAATAATTTATTGGTTCGGCATATTATTTGGGATTATACCCCCAATAATAACCTGTCATCGGGCTTCATTGGAGGATGCGCGCGGATCTGCTATCTTTTCTAAGCCAACAGTCATTGGTTGGCATTTGAACGCTGACTATGTTTTCATTGTTGGCTGTCATTGGTATTGGAGATCGCAGGGTACTGTGCCTTTAAATCCAGTCACTTTTCCATCAGATCGGCCTTTGTACTGAGCCCCGATCACCTGTCCCCATTGTCGGCATACTCCAGATCTGACGCCATTGGCCAGATCCTCTATTGGCGGGGTACGAAGTCAGTGATTAATTGATGTTGGCATAAATTCTCTCTTGTACGCTGCCAGATCATAGTACCTGCAGTCATCTCTATTGCTGGTGGATCGGTCAACTTTCCTTGGATCATTGGGGTTCGGCTCATTGTACAAAGCTTACACTGGTCAGATCCTCACATCGGCGGTCTTCTCTCTGGCATTGGCTGGTCACATCATCATTCATTCATCCCAGTCCTCGGCTGTCAGCTATCGGCTGTCAGAAATTTTATAGTCGGCGTACTGATCTGCAAGTCTTTGAATCCTCATCCGACGGGTACAAGGGCACGAAGATCTTTCTGCCTTGGTGGTCGCGAGGAGTGGTATGAATTTTTTGATCATTTTTTATATATAAACTTTGTATTAAAATTCAGATATACCGACATTGTTTGCCATGGCCGACGGGTTTGAGTGAAAAGATTTCATTGTAATAATCTTTACTATTGGTCGCCAAACTATTAGTGGTGTAATTTATTAATCCTTGTTGTGGTGAGGTCATATGGATGACCAGATTTAAGCCCCTGGTGCCGAAAATTTGCACCTATTTAGTCTTTTCAGACTTTGTATTTGCCCCCAAGTGCCTATTTATAGGCCTTTTTTATTTTATCATAACTTTTGCATACGAAGGCGATTTTTCAGAAACGAGATATCGTTGGAAAGCTGGAAGAGTAAAATTTTCAGTGGTGTAGATATTTTGCAGGGATTTTGCAGTTTTGTGCCATATTTTCCAGGTTGAAGATAGATCTTTTTTTGGCTTTCGGAGCTCATATGTTTGTAAATGGGTGACTTAATTACTTTGGAGAATGGGAACTATAGGAAATGGAGTAATTTAATACTCACTCATCTTGGTGAGAGGAATCTATTGTCCTATTTGTTTGATAAAGTTCCTTGTCCTAGCACAGCTGATGAGTATTGCATTTGGAAAGGCTTCAGGGCTGCTGTCTTTAGAGTTATTTTTGAAAATGTAGATGATGACTTTTTGGAGACACTTATTCACTTCCAATGTCCTCATGCTCTTTGGAATCACATTAGAGAGGTGCATGAAGATCATGATTCTTCTCCATCTCTTGAAGGTCCTCTTTCCAACTCACATGTGCTTCTTCATTCTTCAGAGTTGATAACCCATGCTTGTGATCCTTTGGAGGAGATTGCAAATGCTTCAGAGGTTCCTGATTCTTCATCTTCTGTTGATGAGTCATTGAGTACTACCATTGATTCATTGCAGGTATCTAAAAGTCTTCCTAATTGGGATTCCTATTTGACAGATATTGCTTCTTTGTTTGTGGAGTCTCACATTTCAGACTTGGAGGACCAATTTGAGGGTTTATCTCTCTTATTTGATGATAGTCATGGGTCCACTATTATCACTTCATGTTTGTCTATGGAGTTTGTTCAAGATCAGTTTCCACTTGTTCCTGGTTTGTCACAGTTTGTTGTGATTGGGCATGTACCTGATTGGATTGTGGCATCATCTTCATCATCCAAGAACTTGGCAACACATGAGCAGATTTCAGAGACACAATCTTCATACATATGGATTCCTCTTCCTTCTTCCTATCCAGAATGGGAATCATTCTTGCAGTTGTACTTGGTCTATCTTCTTCCTAAGGGGAGAAACATTGTTTGTAGGCATTGGATTTCGTTTTGTCTTCAAACATTAACCATACTTGCAGGAGATCATACATCATGGGGGGGATATCTTATCTCATTACTTCCCTCTTATGGGGGGGTAATTTATTGTATATTCATGATGGATGTAATCCTTGGGGGGTATCATTGAGTCCTCCATACATCATGCTTACATTTATCATGCTTGTTTTTTGTTTTCTCTCTTTTGGAGAGGGGTTTTTTCCCACTGGGTTTTCCCCTTTTCTCTGCTTTATGAGAGATTGCATTTCATTTGCATCTGTAAATGGGTACCTAACATGGCCTAGTTGCCGGGACCCATAGTAGTTTGCATTATAATCTTCTCCCTAAGTTGCACTTATGGGGGGGTGTTGGTGTAATTAACTATTTAATTACATCTTCATAAGTTTACTTAGGCAATCTTTAATTCCTAAGTTATAGGATCTTATCCTTATCTTATCGAGCTATCCTTTTGCTCAAGATAAGATTTAGTTGTTGCATGCTTGCCTTTTATAAGCAAGCCTCATCTTGTACATTTGTATCAATTCAATCGTTAATCAATCTTGCATTGTGAAGCAAGCATTCTCGCCATCAATCTCTCTTGTGTGGAAGTATATTTTTGTCTAGCAACAGATTCTGGAAATCTAACATAAAATTCTTCTTTTATAATCCAAAATAATAATTATAAGTTGTTGTGAATAATCAAGAGGATTTTAATCTTTACTTGAAAGACCCAATTAATTATGCCACACAGATACAACTAATGTGCACTGATAAATTGAAAATATGCTTGATATATCAATTTAAACAACAGAGAAATATTAAATATGGAGACAAACTGACAATATCTTCAATTAACTTAACAAACAATTGATACCAACATAGAGCCATCGAATCAAAGATTTTCCATTAACTTCTTCAAAATTTACACATGCATCTTGGTCCTTTTGATGAAAAAATCATTGAAAACTATCTATTGTATACTTCTTTTATGCCTATATATGTTTTGACACTATGAAACAAATATAAATACATCAAAAATGTGAAGGGACACGTCCTTTCAGAAATATTATTTTTGCTTAACAACAATAAATAAAACTAGAAATTAGGCTCTATTTAGCCAGAAATGAACTTTTGAAAAATGATCCAAGTAATCCTGTCGCTCATCTATTTTAGCATCTCCTAGCGCATTCTGGATTGATATCTTCATTTTCACCATCCTCTCATTTTTCTCACAAGCCTCATCCAGTGTTGAATCGTTTCCTGTAGCTGTCTCCATAATCTTTGGCAGCATTGACTCACATTCCTTAATCCACCTATGCTTTTCTTTCATTTTTCCTTCTTCAAATAGCATTGGTAATCTCTTTTTCATGGCATCAACCAGTCCTTGTTCATCCCCCTGCAATTCTTCATTAAAATCTCTATGTTTTCTTATGAAATGGTTAGCAGTATTAATAGCCACATTATCGAGAACATCTCTTTTATTTATTTCTTGGAACTTCTCCTGGATTCTACCATCAATTCTCTTATGTTCTTGCTCTCCCATATAATTTTTTGAATGTGTTCCCCAAAGTTTACTCAACTAGGTCATCAAGCTGGCTTGCCTCTTTCTGATCACTACAGTAAGTGCATCGTACTTACCCTGAGAATAGGCATTTGATCCTTCCCACTAGACTCTTGTATGGGAACTCTCACCATGAGTCAATTGCTTAGTGGATCCTAGTTTATTTCCCTGCATATCTTTCAAGTGATCATTTTCTCTAAGTAATCTTTCATTATTAACCTTATACATTTCCTTTTCCTTAATTAACATCTAGATTTGGGCCTTATTTAACTTGGCAACATTGATGCCAATCTCTTGCATGGTTATGGGATCAACTTCTCCAACCTTTAATGTCACAACATGCCCAAAAGCTTTTTCTGTATCAATTACAACAGATTTCTTGTGTGGCGGATACAGGGCCCATATAATGAGTGATCCTTCATCTGGATTATACTTGGATCCTGCATATATCTTTGTTACCCCTTCAGGGCTGAGCTTGTGTGGTATTATTATTCTTCAAGAAACTATCAAAAAATAAAGCAGAATTTAAATCTAGCCTAGGGAAAATTGTAACACTTGCATCTTCCAACAATTTTCTTCCTTATCAGGGGTCATGTCTTCCATTTCTTTCTTCACACTTAACTTTAAACTATTCAATAATTGCCCTTCATTACTTGGTGTTATATTTTCAACTGAATCCCTTATTGATTTTCCTTTTTGCTTTTATAAGAAAGCTTTAAATTTTGAAGTTTTGACAAATTCATCATCAGCCACAAATGACCTATATATCATCTGCCTTGTATCTGCATCTGAACTCTCTTAAACATCTGGTTCCCTAGGAGGACATTTGTAATCCTGGGTTCTTAATCTAGAAATTTTATCCACTGTGCTATGAGGCCTATCATCACCAGATGTCTCTTCCCCAGAAGACAACAATTTTGCATCTAGTAATCCTCTATTGTATTCATCAACAACCCTTTCTGCTTCTTCTTCCTCCATATTCCTGATCAGATCATCATATTGGTAGGGTGTATGATCATACCCGCCCAAGTTCATTTTATTCTTAGAAAAGTGGATGTACCCCTCTGGATCAAATCCCTTTCGTGGTGGACCTTTCTTCATATTGTATTGCAACAGTTTATTTAGAACCATATCATACCCATCCCTTGATAACACATTGAAATCACCAAAGCATAGTTTGTTGGGCATAAATGCCTATTTTCCAAAAGAACTTAGGTTCATGACATCTGAATAATCCAACTACCTAGCAATTTCCAAATAAGCAATCTTGTTAGGCACCGTTTTGGGCAGGATAAAAGGTGTATCTTCAAGCCCATATATTCTGATCATGGTTGCACCTTCTATGCAATACAAATCTCCCCAATTATGGTTTATAGGCCCATTGAAGTCCTTGGGTCTGAGAAACCTTTTTATCTCATCAGACAATGAATATTCACAAGGATGGTTATAAAATCTATATAGTGGTTTCAAAAAATATTCTTCAAAATGTATAAAACAAGAGTTGGAAAATCTACTATCCCAGATGGTAGTCCAGAGTTGTACTAGTAACAATCTTCCTTCCCTATCCAACTGCTAAACCCTTAACTTTTCAGGCCAAAACCTCAACTCTTTTCCATAGTACTATATTATATGCATAAAGATTGAATAATGCTTCAAATGCAAAACATGAGATCCATTTTTTATTGCCATTAATCCCACATCAAGGCCTTTGACGATTTGTGAGGCATAATTAAAAGGTATAGAATTATGGCACTTAACATCTGTTGCAACTACCATTGAAGCAATTGACATGTATTCGGGGGCCTCCATCCCTAACACCTGACATACTGAAAAATATGTATATTTTAGGTATGGTTCAAACAAGTCAACATGAAATGGAGGGCCATAACTATCTTCTAGTGGAATTGAGTTTCCATCCTTCTTGAGTCTATGAAATGGTAACCTCCAACCCTTGTATATGGTATCCATTCTCTAGAACTCTCCTTTTAGCTCTTCATGTACAATTTTTTCATCACATAGCCCTTCGAGGTTAAACACTTCACAGATTGTAGCCTCTGATATGTGTATGAATGGTTTTCCCGATGGGTCAAAAATAGCTTTGATCTTTGGGTCATAATGAGAAGCTAACACTTTTACCAATTCTACGTCCACAAACACATTTGGGTAGACTAATTCTCCTAGGTTAAATTTCCAAGGATTGCACACTAGTTCATACCGATTCCTTTAGTGGTAATGAAAAATAAACAGCTGATATCCCCTAATCGGGGTCCATATATCACCTACGTCCTTGCATTTATCCTCCAATTTCTCCACCTCTACCCTAAGTTGCGCAGACCACCTGGCTCTAGGTCCTGAACTAGGAAATTGATCAATAAGGTCTTGGTTCAGTTTCCTCTTAGCTACCCCTAGCTCACTTTCAGTTTCAGTTCTTTGCTTTTTTCCTTTAGGGTGACTACTCTCACCCTATCTCTTGCCTTTTGTTTTCTTTGAGCTCATAATTTCCATTATATTTCCTTAAAATCACATAATTGGAAAATGAAAATACAGATAACTCACAAAATTTGTTTGAAGTCCTCCAACTGCAAAGTTCTCTAGATTTTCGTCCACTCTCCTATTTCTCCCGCTACCAATTCTGCAAAAATATCCTTCAATTATTATTCTTCAATTCAAGAAATTATCTACTTCATTGTGTGTTTGTGCCACCATTAATGTTTCAGCTCTAAGCACAAGTTTGCAATTTTTTTGAAATTCTCACTGTCACATCAAATGCTTTCCGTCGATAAGACAATTCAAAACTTTGGTCGATCCTTTTTGCTCAGGTTAAGACAACGTTCATTGGGAAACCTGTTGGTCGGGGAGACATTATATCCTTTTCACCAATATCACACAATTTTATCCTTATGATCCATACTACATAGATATTGCCAAGTATCACCTCGATGAACATTTTGATCTATTCGTATCTTTATCGGTAAGAGATTATGTATCGCTGATATATTTAGTAGTTTCCCTGAAATTATAAGTCTCCCCAACGTTCATTCCTTTGATATCAAGTAAGTCGCCAAGACTCTTGCCAATGTAGCCCCCATCGGCGTGACATGGAGAATCGGGAGGAAATTTCAAACTTACCTCAATGTTCATTTGTCTTGTTGATATGCTTTCTCGTGCTTCATCGGTGAGACAAGATAGATTTCTTGCCAATGGTATTTCATCAGTAAGACAAATATGCTCGGTCTGACTTATAGATCTCACCCCGATAGTGCTTTTCTTGCCGATGAATTTCTTCATCGGCGAGACCATGAGTTGTGTCTTTCTGATATGTATCCTTACAGTTAATCTGATTGGTATAACATTTTTAATCTCTCGCTAATGTGCCTAAAACTCCTGTATTGAAATGATATAGCCTATGGATTGGAGAGACCTTCATCTTCTCATGCCGATATGAATTATTTATTCACATATTTTTGCTTAGAGGGATTTCAAGATATTAGAGGGTCAAAACTAATATGATCACTGGTGATTATGATATGCAGAGAAAAATATATCAATTTTATACTCAAGATATGGACTTCTTTGGGAAACTTATGAGTGTAAATCACTATAAATTTTTTAAAATTTTATAGTTCCAATAGTGGCTCCATCTGGGGATGAATGATTGTGAGATGATTGCAAAGATTCAGATCTCTAGAAGAGCTGACTAGATTCCAGGGGTCATGAAAATGGATTTTTGAAGAGGATGGAATGAAAAATGGACATGGAGATTGAAAAAATGGAAATGATCCTACACCAATGTATACGAAAATAATTTTTTGTTTTTAAATGATGGAATTCTAGGATTGTCCATGTACTGAAAATTCCTATTCCTTTTGATTCCCTAAACTACTGTGCATGGAGAAAAAATATTTTAAGAGGTTTGTCAAGAGTTGTCCATGCACTGACAACCCTTAATCCTCTGTGTTTTCAAGAGAAAAAATGCTTTAGGAACTGCCCATGTACATGCAACTCTTGTTCTTCAGCAGACATGTTCTACAAGTAATATGAGTCTTCTCCTCCTTTGCTAATGACAACAAAGGGCCCTAACCACAAGGCTTCAAATTTTCCATGCTTTCCCTTCTCTTGACACCTAGCATTCCACATCAGCACCAAATCATTCTCCTCAAATTTTCTATCTTTAGCTTTTCTATCAAAGAGATATTTCATATGTGATAGTAACTTCACATTTTGGTTTTGAGCCACTCTCCTTATCTCATCAAGTTCTGCAAGCTGATCCATTCTTTCCTCCATTGGTTCTGAAATGTCTATATCTTCCTAAAGGATAAATTTGTAAACTGGTAACAAGTTTTGTAATGGCATCCTAGCTTGTGTTCCATATACTAGTTCAAATGAAGACTTTCCAATTGCCTTCTTCACAGTGATCCTATTTGCCCACACAACCATTCTCAAATTTGAATCCCATGCTTTTTTGTTGTCATCCAACATCCTCATAATCTTCAGAATAATTTTATTACTAGAATATGCTTGACCATTTTCTTGTGGGTGGTAAGGAGCTGCATAAGAGATAGTAATGCCATACGTATTGCAAAAAATTCTAAACTCATCAGACCTGAAACACATCCCATTGTCTATGATCAATCTTACCTATGTACCAAATCTGGTTAGAATATTCTCCATTAGGAAATTTATTACCACCTTGCTCATTGCTTGTTTAGTTGGGATGGTCTCTACCCATTTAGTGAAATAATCAGTAGCTACCAATATCCACTTATGTCCCCCACTTGACTTCTCCTGTATTTCTCCAATAAAATCAGCTCCCCACTAATGGAAAGGGGCTTCTACTTGTAAGGGTCTGAGTGGAAAGGCTCCTTGATATTTCATCTTCCCTAAAAAATTTTTGCAAGCTTCACATCTTTTTACATATGAAAAAAAATCATTAAATACCTTAGGCCAATATTAGCCTGCCCTGAGAATCTTGTGTGCAGTCATTTTGGTAGAATAGTGTCCTCCACACACTCCATGTATCTCCCTCAAGACATGTTCAACTTGTGATTCATCTAGACACAATAATAACATCCCATCCCTATTTTTCTAGAACAAATCACCCTCTATGAACACATACTTAGACGCTTGCAGCTTCAAAGTTCTCTAGTTATCGTTCAATCCTTCAGAGCACTTCATGTGTCTGAGGTAATACACAATATTTGTATACTAAGAAGTATGTTCAATGCTTGCAACTGCATTCTACTCACTCTCTGTATTGCAGATTTGATTTGCTTCAATGTTTGTCTTTGCCATCAGCTTGGCCAAACCCTCTCCCCTTACTAACTTGGTAATTTGAATCTCCATATCAAATTCTTGAATTTTATTAATCCATCTACATCTCTTCCCTGTCACTTCTGTCTATACCAGAATATCTTTCACAGCCGCATGTGGGACATAGGCAATTACTTTAGCTCCAACAAGATACAGTCTGAAAGCCTTTGTTGATTTGACTAGTGCAAAAGCTTGCTTCTCCATAATGTCATACTTCAACTCTGACCCCTGCAATGACTTGTTGAAAAAGGATACAGGCTGCTCATGACCCTCATCATTCTTCTGTAACATGATAGTTGCTATAGTATGGAATGAAGCAAATGAAAAGGTTTGAAAAGGTTTGGAAAAATCAGGGGAGTTTAGGATAGGGGCTTCTTTGATGGATTTTTTGATAGATATAAAGGCTTCTAAGGATTTTGGAGTCTAGTCCATCTTTTCTCCCTTTTTTCAACATTTTGGATATGGGTTTAACAATCTCAACAAAGTTGGACACAAATCTCCTAACAAAGTTAATTTTCCCAAAAAATGATTGAATGGCCTTAACAGTCTTAGGAATGGGGATTTTATCTATGGCTTCTACCCTCTCAAGTTCTATTCTAATTCCCTCTTTTGACACAATATTCCCTAAAATTTTACCCTCTGTAACAACAAAATGACATTTTTTAGGATTCAGACTAATACCATATTCCAAAGCCTTGATGAATATCTTTTCCAGGTGTTCCACATGATCTTTAGCCCTTTTTGAATAAGCAGTAAGATCATCTTGATACACTACCATTATAGCATTGATCAGGTCTGCAAATGCCACGTCCATAGCCCTTTGGAAGGTTGCCCCTGCATTTGTTAGACCGAATGGCATTCTCACATAAACATATGTCCCACATGGGGTGGTAAAGGTTGTCTTATACTACTTAGATTCCTTAACTTTGACTTGATTGTAGCCAGAAAATCCATCCATCATTGATAATAGCTCACATCCTATTACTTTATATAATATAGCTTCCATGTTAGGGAGAGGGTAATTATCTTTGAGGGAGGTAACGTTTAAATTTCTGAAGTCCACACACAGTTTGATATCCCCATTTTCTTTCTTACTAGAACCAAGTTTGAGACCCATGTTGAATGTCTAATGGGCTTGAAAATACCCCCATCTCTGAGTTTTTCCAATTCCTTCTGCATTTTTGGTTCCAAAGTTGGGTTGATAGGCCTCTGCTTTTGTCTAAACGGTTTTGCGTCTGGTTTCAGTGGGATATCATGTTGAAATAAATCCTCCCTATACGACTTGAGATCCTCATAGGACCATGCAAACACATTCTTGTATTTTCTCAACAACACAATCAACATTCTCCTGATTGTAGGACTTATTTTCTTTCCAATATATACCCTTTTTGGTGCTAACTTAGTCCCCAAATTGATTTCTTCAATATCTTCCCTTTTGACTAGTGTTTGCTTCATGAAGGATCGATCATTTCCATCATATACCCTTTCCAATGCCACTAGCCCTTTGGGAAGCTTATTAGTTTTAAGCTGCAAGACTTCTTTCCCAAATACAATATGTTTTCCATCTACTTCCTCCACAAAAGCATTGAAGTCAATTTCTTGAGCCTCATATTGATCTATGCAATGAAGAAATTTTAAGAGGTTAGTATCATCATTGAAAACTTTCCATCTATATATATTGTCGGGGATAGTAGGCCTTGTTTTGAATTCAATTTGAGATACTCCAGCCAGTGTAATATCATCTCTTCTTAGTGCCACATTAGCTAAAAAATCTACCATTATATTCTTTGACTTGTCTATCCACTCAATGGAGAAAGCATTGAACAATTCAATTGTATCCCATACAACATTCCTATATTGCTTCAATATTTTGTGTTTTGCAACATATTTTGACTTAACTTGTGAAACAACTAGCTCAGAATCCCCTAGAACAACTAGCAATTTGATCTTATGTTTAACAACCATGTTTAAACCAGTTAGCAAAGCTTCATACTTCGCTATATTGTTTGTACATTCAAATGCTAATAGAAATGAATATTTGAATGTAGTCCCCTTAGGTGAAATAAAGACTATCCTTGCTCCATTGCCTTCTTGGCTACATGCTCCATCGAAATACATCTTCCACACACCATCATGATTTTTAGAAACATGTTTGTCAATTGGATCAACATTAACTAGTTCAGGCTAGGCTAGTTCTATCTTGAAACTCCCGAGATCTACATCAAAAAAGCAATTTAATTGTTCTTGAGGCACATAGTCTACAATTTGACTCATCCTTGGCTCCCTAGACAACTTTGCTTCTTGACCATTCACTGGTATCGTCACATAAGATAAGTCAAATTGCACATTTCCCCCAACTGTTGATGTCCATTGTCTTGATAGAAGCATTCCAAACTGAGGAGGAGTATCAATCACAATTATATCTACATTATAGGTTGCTTGAGGATAAGCAACCAATCTTACTTCAACATCCTTCATAACACCTAGTAGTGGAACATGTTTGCTATCCATTGCATAGAATTTTCCACCATTAGTATCTATCCACATGCCAAGTTATTTCATGACTCCAACTGGCATAATGTTGATGGCAACACCAGAGTCTATCATACAATTCCTCACCAGTTTGTTATTTATAAGTAATATAGTGAAAAAAGGATCGACTTGTGGGCGATTTATTAATGCATCACCTAGGAAAACCTTTGGGACATTTACCTTTTCTTGTTTATTAACAATCCTAATGGCTACCTTATTTTCAGAATTTGTGTTTTTATCATTCCCATTAGATATCAATTGGATAGCATTATCCCTATAATCCTTAATTTTCATCATTTAAAGCAATGGGACATAAATTTTTACCTGAGATAAAGCCTAAGTGAAATCAAAAGAAGAACCTTCTGCTTTGATCAATTTATTTTTCTCTAATGTTTCTCCTTTGTTTTCCTCCTTTTCTTTTTTATTTGTTTGATCAATCTTCTATTTTTCTTTGTGTAATTCTTTACTTTCTTCTTTTTGGAAAATATTTCGTTCCTTCTTATCATGATGTTTGTTTTTTGTTTTCTTCAAAGCTCCTTGTGTTATTTCTTTATCTTTCATGAATATTCCTCTTGGGACACCTTTCTTTTCATTCACTGTTCTATTTCTTAGCCAATACATGTTTTTTTCTTGTTCAATTGCAGAAATGGTTAGCCTTTTAATTTCCTCTTCCATTGGTTTCCTTATATTACATTAAGTAGGTGTATCAGTAGGGTATTGCTCTTCACTATTCTCTTCAGAATAAAAAAAAATTTGTTGTTCAGTCATATGGATATTGCATCTTTGGTTTGTAACATCATATTCATAACCTTCATCCTCTGAAGATGAATACCTCTGTTCAATGGGGTGAATGGTGTGAGAGGTTAGATAAATTATGTGATCTTCTCCTTCATTATCTACTAATACCTCCTCTTCTTGTATTTTCTGAGCTACAATACAATGATCTAGGGAATGTGGGGCATCACAAATTCCACACCAAAGATTATTGTTAACCATATACGCTGCTTTCTTTTTTAAAGGGTCAGGAGTTTCTTTACTTCTAGGTCTATCCATCATCGATTTTCCATCTTTCTAGTTTATATTATAAGGCATGTCATGTAGCCTTGGCCTTTCATTTCTGCATGTATTTTCTTGTCTATGTTGAGGATTGCTGTACTATTGAGGAACCCTAGGATTATCCCTTTTAGCAACCATTCATGCAACCTTTATGTTGTTTTCTATGGTTAATGCTATTTTATGATCTTTAGCTAAATTCTTGGCACACCTATTTCTAAGCTTATATCCTATTTTTGGATCAAATGCCTTCAGATAAATACTCAATGTTGCAGGGTCTACCAATTTTGACCCGGGTGGTATCTTATTTTGTAATTTGTTGAACCTTCGGTTAAAGTCATAAATTGACTCATTCTAATTCTTTTGGATAGTCACTAATTCATGAAAGGAAAAGTCTAGTGCACATTGGTTCCCATATTGTTCAAGGAATTGATCATGAAATTCTCGAATGGAATCAATAGAAGCTGTTGGTAAACTGTTAAACCAACCTCTTGGTTCTTAGACTAATGACATCATAAATAGTCTCATCTACATATCTTCATACTGCATTTCTGAGTCTTGAATAAAAGGATTGAAACTCCTTAAATGTTCCTCGACAGTGATTGCACTACTTCCTGTAAATTTTGGGACAAGGCTTCTCCAACTGCTATCTATAGGGTAAGGATATAGTTGAAATCCTGGTAGGTCAAATTGTTTGATCATGGTTGTGTACTGCTGAGGAGGTGGGTTGTGGGGATGCTAATATTGATACAGTGGATTATTGTATTGTGTATGAGGGGGTGACATATGTTGTTGGCCATGAGGTGGTTGAGTATTTGGGTGTTGTGATGGGTTGTGAGGTGGGACATTTGACTGTCTATATTGATTTCCCATATGATTCCGAGGAGCTTTTGGTGGATTTGAAGGTCCTGTGTTATTGTTTCCTTGCTTGTGAGGTGGTACATATTTAGAGAGATTAGTCATCTAAGCAATAATTTGAGCTTTCTATAATTTTAAATCTTGGAGCTCCTTTATTATTTGGAGCCTCTTCTATTCCTACTCTGCTTTTGCTCTCTCCACTACTTGTCTCTCAAATTCCAAGTGTGCTTCTAATTCTTCCTGAGTCATTAATTCATAACTTTCTTGAGGGGCTACATTACTAATGGGATCATTTTGGTTACCTTCCATTCTTTCATCATATTCCTACTAAATCTTGACTCTTTCAGCCTCAAGTTTAGCATCGAATTCCTCTTGTTTCTGAGGGTTATAAAAATGGTTTCTTCTTTCTTCAGGAGTACAAGGTTCTTCACCTGAACTATTTGTCCATGTATCATAGCAATCATATGTATCACAGTGTGGATTTGATGCTTTGTCCTTATTTTTTATGCACATGTCATCATATACCTTCTTACCCTTATTATCCTTATGTGGCCATTTACTGTTTCCAGTAGGACCTCCTTTGTATTGGGACCTTCTACCATGCATGTTGAATTATTGTGATGTTATGATGTGTACTTTATTTTATCAGAGTCGCTACTCACTTTCTTAAAAGTGATAAAATTCTATAACTTCTTATTCCCAACAGAGTCTGTAAGATTTTTGACTCTATGACAAAATCCCTAACTCTGAGTTAACTCCCTAGTAGAGTCACCAAACTTTTAGGTGCATGACTCAGATGGGAAGTGCAAATGAAACAATTGTGAACCTTTGGTTGAAGACCAATTTCATAAATTTATTGACTCTATGAATGGATAGGCTAGAATCAATTTTTTTGATGTTTGTCCCCAGCGGAGTCGCCAAACTGTTAGCTCTCAAAAACGCAAGTAAAATACCTCAAGAGGTTGCCAAACTCTTGGTACGTTTCAAGGTAAAATACAAGGCTGAATGGTTTAGACCTTCTTCTCTTTAGGTGTTGCTAAACCTAGGTGGGTCTACCTATGTGAATGATGCAGACTTGAACTATGTGATTCTTTCCTAAGAAATCTATCCACAATGGAAATCTGATGTGGATATATGAAATCCTAATTTGGTATGGATTGTATAAGTAGTTTTAAAGTAAAGATCAATATGTTCAGTTAACATATGTAAAAAATAAAATGAATGAAATGAAATGTATGGGACCAATTCCTGTTGGGTATATGGAGTCAAATAGAAATCAGAGTTAAGTGACTTATAACTGGCAATAATTCTAAATTTTTCGCACTTCTATGTTTATAACTTGTATAAACTAGCAGGGATGTAACTATCAGATTCTTCTTTAATAATGCAAAATAATAATTATAAGTTGTGAATAATCAAGAGGATTTTAATCTTTACTTGAAAGACCCAATTAATTATGCCACACAGATACAACAAATGTGCACTAATAAATTGAAAATATGCTTGATATATCAATTTAAACAATACATAAATATTAAATATGGAGACAAACTGATAATATCTTCAATTAACTTAACAAACAATCGATACCAACATAGAGCCACCAAATCAAATATTTTCCATTAACTTCTTCAAAATTTACATGTGCATCTTGGTACTTTTGATGAAAACATGATTGAAAACTATCTATTGTATACTTCTTCTATTAGCCTATATTTTTTTTGACACTATGAAACATATATAAATACATCAAAAATGTGAAAGGAAACGTCCTTTCAGAAATATTTTTTTTTTGCTTAACAACAATAAATAAAACTAGAAATTAGGCTCTATTTAGCCACAAATGAACTTTTGACAAATGATCCAAGTAATCTTTTCGCTCATGTGTGTTAGCGTCTCCTAACAAATTCCAGATTGATATCTCCATTTTCACCATCCTCTCGTTCTGCTCTCAGGCCTCATCCAGTGTTGAATCGTTTCCTGTAGCCATCTCCAGAATCTTTTGCAGCATCGACTCACATTGCTTAATCCACCTATCCTTTTCTTTCATTTTTCCTTCCTCTTCAAATAGCATTGGTAGTCCCTTTTTCATGGAATCAATCAGTCCTTTTTCATCCCCCTGCATTCTTCATGGAAATCTCTATGTTTTCGTATGAAATGGTTAGCAGTATCAATAGCCACATTATCAAGAACATCTCTTTTATTTATTTCTTGGAACTTCTCCTAGATTCTACCATCAATTCTCTTATGTTCTTGCTCTCCCATATAATTTTTTGAATGTGTTCCCCAAAGTTTACTCAACCAGGTCATCTAGCTAGCTTGCCTCTTTCTGATCATTGCAGTAAGTGCATCATACTTACCTTGAGAATAGGCATTTGATTCTTCCCACTGGTCTCTTGTATGAGAACTCTCACCATGAGTCAACTGCTTAGTGGATCCTAGTGTATTTCCCATCATATCTTTCAAGTGATCATTTTCTCTAAGTAATCTTTCATTATTAACCTTATACATTTCCTTTTCCTTAATTAACATCTGGATTTGGGCCTTATTTAACTTGGCAACATTGATGCCAATCTCTTCCATGGTTATGGGATCAATTGACTTATCCAACCTTTAATGTCATAACATGCCCAAAATATTTTTCAGTATCAATTACAACAAATTTCTTGTGTGGGAGATACAGGGCCCATATCATGAGTGATCCTTCATCTGGATTATACTTGGATCCTGCATATATCTCTGTTACCCCTTCAGGGCTGAGCTTATGTGTGGTATTATTATTCTTCAAGAAACTATAAAAAACTAAAGCATAATTTAAATCTAACCCAAGGAAAATCATAACACCTGCATCTTCCAACAATTTTCTTCCTTTCTTAGGGGTCATGTATTCCATTTCTTTCTCCACACTTAACTTTAAACTATTCAATAATTGCCCTTCATTACTTGGTGTTATATTTTCAACTGGCCCCCTTATTGATTTTCCTTTTTTCTTGTATAAGAGAGCTTTAAATTCTATATTTTTTGACAAATTCATCATCAACCACAAATGAAGTATATGGCATCTACCTTGTATCTGCATCTGAACTCTCTTCAGCATCTGGTTCCCTAGGAGGACATTTGTAATCTTGGGTTCTTAATTTGGAAATTTTATCCATTGTGCTATGAGGCCTATCATCTCCAGATGTCTCTTCCCTAAAAGACAACAGTTCTTCATCTGGAAATCCTTTGTTGTATTCATCAACAAAACTTTCTGCTTCTTCTTCCTCCATATTCCTGATCAGATCATCATATTGGTAGGGTATATGATCATACCCGCCCAAGTTCATTTTATTCTTAGCAAAGTGGATGTACCCCTCTGGATCAAATCCCTTTCGTGGTGGACCTTTCTTCATATTGTATTGCAACAGTTTATTTAGAACCATATCATACCCATCCCTTGATAACACAGTGAAATCACCAAAGCATAGTGTGTTGGGCATAAATTCCTGTTTTCCAAAAGAACTTAGGTTCATGACATCTGAATAATCCAACTGCCTAGCAATTTCCAAATAAGCAATCCTGTTAGGCACCATTTTGGGCAAGATAAAAGGTGTATCTTCAAACCCATATATTTTGATCATGGTTGCACCTTCTAAGCAATACCAATCTCCCCAATTGTGTTTTACAGGCCCATTGAAGTCCTTGGGTCTGAGAAACCTTTTTATCTCATCAGACAATGAATATTCACAAGGATGGTTATAGAATCTATATAGTGGTTTCACAAAATATTCTTCAAAATGTATAAAACAAGAGTTGGAAAATCTACTGTCCCATATGGTAGTCTAGAGTTGTACTGGTAACAATCTTCCTTCCCTATGCAACTATGAAACCCTTAACTTTTCTTGCCACAACTTAAACTCTTGTCCATAATACAATATTAGATGCATAAAGATTGAATAATGCTTCAAATGAAAAACAAGAGATCCATTTTTTATTGCCATTAATCCCACATCAAGCCCTTTGACGATGTGTGAGGCATAATTAAAAGGTCTAGAATTATGGCACTAGACATCTGTTGCAACTACCATTGGCACAATTGACATGTATTCGTGGGCCTCCATCCCTAACAATTGGCATACTAAAAAATACATATATTTTAGGCATGGTTCAAACAAGTCAACTTTAAATGTAGGGCCATCACTATCTTCCAGTGGAATTGAGTTTCCATCCTTCTTGAGTCTATGCAATGGTAACCTCCAACCCTTGTATATGGTATCCATTCTTGAGAACTCTCCTTCTAGCTCTTGATGTACAATTTTTTCATCACATACCCCTTCCAGGTTAAACACTTCACAGATTGCAACCTCTGATATGTTTATGAATGGTTTTCCCAAGGGGTCACAAATAGCTTTGATCTTTGGGTCATAATGAGTAGCTAACACTTTTACCAATTCTACGTCCACAAACACATTTGGGTAGACTAAATTTCCTAGGTTAAATTTTCAAGGATTGCACACTGGTTTATACTGATTCCTTTGGTGGTAATGAAAAATGAACAACTCATATCCCCTAATCGGGGTCCATATATCACCTACGTCCTTGCATTTATCCTCCAATTTCTCCACCTCTGCCCTAAGCTGCATAGAGTGCCTGGCTCGAGGTCCTGAACTGGGAAATTGATCAATAAGGTCTTGGTTCAGTTTCCTCTTAGCTACCCCTAGCTCCCTTTCGGTTTCAGTTCTTTTCTTTTTTCCTTTAGGGCGACTACTCTCATCCTTTCTCTTGCCTTTTTTTTTCTCTAAGCTCATAATTTCCATTATATTTCCTTAAAATCGCATAATTGGAAAATGAAAATACAAAGAACTCACAAAATTTGTTTGAAGTCCTCCAGTTGCAAAGTTCTCTGGCTTTTCGTCCGCTCTCCTATTTCTCCTGCTGCCAATTCCATAAAAATATCCTTCAATTATTATTCTTCAATTTAGGAAATTATCTACTTCATTGTGTGTTTGTGCCGCCATTAATGTTTCAGCTCTAAGCACGAGTTTGCAAATTTTTTAAAATTCTCACTGTCATATCAAATGCTTTCCATCGGCAAGACAATTCAAAATTCCGGTCGATTCTTTTTACTCGGGTTAAGAAAACGTTCACTAGACACCCTATTGGTTGGGGAGACATTATATCCTTTTCACTGATATCACACAATTTTATCCTTCTGATCCATACTACATAGATATCGCCAAGTATCACCCCGATAAACATTTTGATCTATTTGTATCTTTATCGGCAAGAGATTATGTATCGCTGAGATATTTAGCAATTTCCCTAACGTTATAAGTCCCCTCGACATTCATTCCTTTGATCTCAAGTAAGTTTCCAAGACTCTTGCCGATGTAACCCCCATCGGCATGACATGGAGAATCGGGAGGACATTTCAAACTTACCTCGATGTTCATTTGTCTTGTCGATATGCTTCCTCGTGCTTCATCGGTGAGACGATTTCTTACCGATGGTATTTCATCAGTAAGACAAATATGCTCGGTTTGGCTTATAGATCTCACCCCGATAGTGCGTGTCTTGCTGATGAATTTCTTCATCGGCAAGACCATGAGCTGTGTCTTTTCGATATGTATCCTCCTAGGTAATCTAATCGGTATAATAATTTTAATCTCTCACCGATGTGCCTAAAAATACTATATTGAAATGATATAGCCTGTGGATTGGAGAGACCTTCATCTTCTCATGCCGATATGAATTATTTATTCACATATTTTTGCTTAGAGTGATTTCAAGATATCATAGGGTGAAAACTAATACAATCACTGGTGATTATGATATGCAGAGAAAATTATATTAATTTTATACTCAATATATGGACTTCTTTGGGAAACTTATGAGTGTAAATCACTATAATTTTTTTTAAATTTTATAGTTCCAACAAGGCTTTAAAGCTATGGGGGCCTCAACACTCCTTTGTAAAATTATGCACAAAGTTGTTAAGGTGTGATGTATAGGTTGCCATTTCTTGAATAAGGGGTCCAATAACATTCATACACATTTTCCAATTTGTCCATAATTAGTTTAACTATATGTTCCAATACCTTGAGGGTTTCTCTCTTTGCTCTTTCCTTTGTTTCTTCATTAGTCTTTTTCAACTTCTTAATTTCTTATTTTAGCACATTTACTTGTTCAATAGTGATTGCACCTGTATCAGTCTGGATGGCAAGGGACTGGTGTACTATTAATTTTGTGCTTTGGGAAGGACTTGTACCCTTCAACTGCTCTTTCAATTTCACATTTTCTATGAGTAACCTATTCACTTCAACATTTAGATCAGTTTGTGCTTTCTCATATTTTGCCAGTATAAGCTCCATAGCTTTAACCACATCCCTAGTAAACATTTCTGAGTGCATTGTCATAGTAGCTGCCTCCAATGTTGATGTGTCTTGAAGTGTCTTTACCATGGAATTCCCTCTCATTTCTTTTACAACATAAAGCAATCTTGGTTTATCTGTTCTTTTTTGCTTTGTCCAAAAGGCTAGGGTTTCAAGTCTTGGATTGTAACCTATGCCACTCATTCCCTCATCCAAATTGAATTCAAAATCCAACATGGGATCTTCTTGCCTTCTTACTTGATCCAGTAAGAATATATTTTTTAACTCCATCCTAGGAATAATTAGTATATTGCTTTCTAAGACCAATTTTGTTTCTTCTTGGGGGGTAACAGTAATTTCATTAATCCTGAGTTCTTCAAGAGTTTGGGAAACAATCTAGTCATGTTGTGACTCCTCAGTTCCCATCTTATTATTTTGAAGTCTCTCCTCAAATTATTTCATTTTCATCTTAAACCAAAAATCCTTAAACTCGGGAGTTTGAATAAATTCATCATCTTCAATAAATCTGAGGGCAACAATCACCCTTTCATCATCATGCATTTCTTGATCATTATGCCCATGTACATCCACTCTTTCTTTTGGTTTGTGAGCATTTGCAAGCTTAGGCGGTGGCTAATCAACTTTATCATCTTTAAAATTTAAAAGTACACCGGCTACCTCTTCGGTATCCCCTAATCCTTCACTTATTTCATATGTCACTAAGGGCGCCACTCCATGTGTCTTCTTCCTTTAAGGACTTGGTTGCTTAGGGGATGCATCTGATTGTATTGTGGTAGTGTATGGTAGGGGCTCTATGATTACAATACCACTTGGTTTGATGGGAAGCTTGGAGGGTTTTGAAGATTGACCCTCAAGTTTCTTTTCTAGTTCAACATATAATCTTTCAAAGTTGTCAATTATTACATTCATCCTTTTGATAGGATAGTTTTCTTCAACATAGAATCCTTGGAATCTAGTGTCCCTTTTCTTCTTCTTGTCCTCAAGCCTCTTTATGATTTCCCACTTCCTCTTTCTCTTAAAAACTTCATCAAGTGTAAATCAATTTCTTATTACATATTCTTCGTAATCCATTACATGGGTAATCCCAGCTTTAGTGAGAAGTGTCTACTTTATAAAATTAATATGCCCTTCAGGATCAAAGACCCTTTCTCGTCATGACTTCAATGAATACCTCATCTTCAAATAGTTATGTAGTTCTTCAAGAGTGTCAAACCCTACGTATAACTCCTCACATTCAGTTAGGTCAGGGAGGAATGTCCCCTTTTTTTGGTCTTTTCATAACATCCTACTCCATCCATAACATTTGCCACATAAATTATAAAAATGAAATTTGAATATAAACAAATTTAGGTAAAACATGTGAGGCTTGAGGACACCCATAGACCCTTATTATTGTTTGGTTTGCTAAGAAGAACCAGTCATCGAAATAGTGAGTGTGTCACTGCTCTGGCTTCAATGCTAAAGGTCTTAATACTTGCATGATTTTATTAGGAAATCTTGGTGAAATATGACCAAGATCAGCCATGACCTTTACTATGAAATCATCATGAAATATTACATAATCACTATTTTTACATCTACTATCCCAGATGTAACACTAGTTTTGTACATGCAACCTATTCCCTTCATTATCAGTCATTCCCAAACACATTATTTTAGTCCATTTGTTTTTTTTTGGTACAATATTAAATGAAACAACAGAGAGTATTTCCTGAAAGTGATGGGAGCTAAGTTCTCTCTTGCAAAAATCCCTCATGTAGCCCTTTCTTAATTTCAACAGCAAAGTCATACTCAATGTTGACTTTAGGATTTTTTATCTACATTGCCATCATCATGAGATAGGTTGGCATCCTCTCTTCAACATCTATTCCAAGCATTTGGCACAAAGTAGAATAATTTCTTTTAAAATATACTTGGAAGTATTCTATGGCAAATGACTTAGTTTGGGAGGGGGAGATAGGTATCCTCCTATTGTTTACACCCTTTTTCATGTGTAAAAAAAATTCATTAGTCCTATAGGTGTTTCTCAGTCTCCTATAATTCTCCTCACTTCTATCCAAGTCGATCTTAGTGATAGCTTGGTTGTTTAACATAAAACACTATATAATTGCTTCTTTAGTCAATACCACTAATGGTGAACCATCTGACATTCTTATAGTCTTGGTAGCCGAGTGATAATATATTGTGCCAATACTTTAATAAACTCAACATCTACGAATACATTTGGGACTATCAATTTGGAAAAATATAAGGTCCAAGGATTAAAAAATGGAATCTTTTCATCCCTTTTTTCATAGAATTACCAAAAAAAATCCCACC
Organism: Sequoia sempervirens; assembly: GCA_007258455.2. Taxonomy (NCBI): domain Eukaryota; kingdom Viridiplantae; phylum Streptophyta; class Pinopsida; order Cupressales; family Cupressaceae; genus Sequoia; species Sequoia sempervirens. Next base: position 64,049 of record VDFB02119733.1, on the reverse strand, counting down.
CCGAGATAGGGATAATTGGGTCTCTACATCCATGGGTTGTATCTTTAAACATATTTTTCAATCCTTTGTCTACAGAATTAGGTAACACATATAAAATGGATTGTTGTAGGGACCTCTTCTTTGATTTAGAAACTATGGGCTCTTCCTTTTTACTTGCATGTTGACTTCTTTTGGGTGGCATGATGAAGAATTTACTCCTACTTGATTTTTTTAAGTGTCTACTTGTAGAAGCAAATTCAGTTCTTATACACTTGCTACAGAGGGTTTCTGTGAACTTACCTAGTGAAATAATAGTTGTAGAGTCTTCTTGCTTGAACTCCCTTTCCTCTGGTACGCTAAGTTGTGTGAATTATTTCCAAAATTTCATCGAGTCCCAAGTAATATTTGCTGCTGAGCTTGGTCACCTCACTATTAATGTCAATTTGTGCAAAATATTTCAGAATTTTCCCATATTTCGAGTTTGAATACATGCCTTTGATCTTGGGAAATTGAACGGTGTAATCATTAAATGCTTTGAAAGCTTGTACTGTAGTACCACTCTATCATTTCAAGACTACTGCGGGGTAGCATTAGCAATACTACTGCCACCTCGCGCACACCCCTTTGGACACTGACAAGATGGTGGGTTAATTCTAGGATTGAGTAACTATTCACTGCCATACCGCTCTGTCATATCAAGACCATTGCATGGTAGTGGTAAGGTAGGGTTAGTAGTATCGCCACCCCATGCACACCCCTTTGGACTCCCGCAAGACATCAAGTTAATTCTAGCGGTTGAGTGATTGTTCACCACCATACCGTAGTGTCACCTTTTACCCCTTGCAGGTTTGCGGTTTACTTTAGTTGTTAACATGTTCTCATTTCCACCCCGCGGTATTCATATTTGGTTGCCATAGTATTGCGGTAAGCATTTGTACATTGAGCTATATGTATCACCATCCCACACATACCTCTATTGATTGTTGTGGTAGTGTGGTATTGGATTTTATTATGAATGCAATATTTTAGATATCATTTTATTGAAAAGATTGAACAATTTTCTAATTTTGTAGTCTCCCAATTTTTGTTTTTAGTGTCATTCAAACCTAGGAGATCATTTATTTGTTTGTAATGAGGAGGCTTAGTTCACCTAATGTTAAGATATCTATATGTATTATTAAATCAAATATGTTCATTGTGTGTTTGCATCTAGAAAACATATATGACATACAAGAAATTATATTCTAACTAAACAAAATTAATTTCAAATTTTCAACCAAAGTAAGAAAACTAAGAAGAATGATTGAACCTAACTTTAAATGCACTTCAAATCAAGATTGAACATCTCAGGTTTTGTATACAATGTACCAACAAAATAATGATGATTACATTTAGAAATGTATCAGTAAAACAACAGTGAATAACCATACCTATACTCAAATATTTATTACATTTAATAATAAATTACACCATACATATAACCAAAGTTTAGGTGACAAGCTAACCTCTTAAGGTGACAAAACATCATCATAATCATCTACATTTCTAGCAAGATCATAATCTTGATCATTCGTGTCTACATCTGCTTGATTTTCTTCCTCATCCTCATCTATGACATGCAATTCATTCTCTCTCCCAATCTCTTCACTGGTAATCAAAATTTCTTCTTCAAACACTCCATCATCATCTTCATCCACTTCTTTGAATGTTTCTTGTAAATTAACATATTTCCCATCAAGCATTATATCAACAAATTCCATGAATTTTTCATTTTGAACAAGACTTTCTTTGAATGACATATGACCATCCTAGGATTCTTACATCATCAATTAGAAATGATTGGCTAATTTGAAGAGGTGAAACATACGACTCATCCATCTCTGATAAAAATTGTCTTGTATTTGCACATACAAATCCATACTCATCAAATTGTACTGCAGATGGTTTGATCCACTTACATTTTAATAATATAGGACTATTTTCACCATAGTCCACTAGAATAATTTGCTGGATGAATCCAACATAGAATTTCTTCTCAGTTTCATGAAGAAATTCAGCACTAACAACACAATCACAATTTATCTTTCCTTTGTCTTTTTCTTCCACTCTTAAATGACTACCATAGGCCCACATTCCACTAAAACGTGTAGCCCATAAATGTGGAGATTTTGAAAGCTCACTTTCCTTTGTTGTTATATCTTGACCTTCTTCTTTTGCATCACTGGTTGCATTAGCAATCCATTCTTCAAATTTTGGAAAAGATTCACCTCCAATCAAATCAGCATGACATCTACGCGTTTGAGGTTAATGTTGTATCCAAGTTTGATTGTATTCTTCATATTTTCTACATAGAATATTAACCTACAAATACTAAGATTGATAATATAAACTTGTAAATTCAATTGAGTAAATAAATCACTATGTAATTTTTTTTACCTACACCACTTATCGAACAAAGATGTGATTTCAAGAATATAGACATGTATTGCACTTCTTTCTTGATGTGATAGCTTGAAGTGACATCCATTGCCTTCTAGTACTTCACCTACAATTGTCTCTTCTTCGTCATCGTCCCATACACGTCGATTGACATTTTTAAAATCCTTCATATATTTTGTGCAAAATACCATGGCCTCTTGCATTGAATATCCTTCAAAAATGTTGCCTTCCAATTTTTCCCTAGTACGAACATTTTTTTTTCAAAACCTTCATATATCGTTCTATAGGATACACCCATCTTGTTCTTACTGGGCCACAATGCTTTAGTTCATATTGTAGATGTATCAAAAGATGCATAGAAATGTTAAAGATTGTTGGTGGAAATTCCTGTTCCACTGGACAAAGGACTTCAACAACCTCCTCCCTCAAACTATCAAAGTTTGAAGGATCTAATACATGTAAAATCATTCTCCCTAATATTAGGCTCAACCTTATAACTGCCAATCTTGGCCCCTTTGCCAAACTTAATATATTTACCAAAATAGGTAAAATATTCTCCATTATGACATGATAATCATGGGTCTTGAGGCCTCTTAAGCCATTAATGTCAGTTTGGCTTCTAATACTACTACTTACATATCCAATGGGAAAGTGATTTTGAGACATCAATTGTAAGAATTGTGCACATTGTTCCTTTCTTCAGAGATAAGGAGCACTAGGTTTTCTATATTTTTCATCATCATATTTTTCAATCCAAAGATTTCGATGAATCTTTAGTTATCAAAAGTCTTCACGTGATGAAATAGTATCAAAATCACCAAAAAGAGTTTCTATAATAACATAGGCTATATTTCTCTTAGTATGCATAAAGTCAACAGTATGCCTAATGGCCATATCCTTAAAGTATGGAAACTTATAGAATATACACAACCTTTTTACACCGCTTTCATTACATGGATCATATCTACTACTAGCAATCCCATCATTTTCAATAAATGACATTCTTTTTTGTCCATTATCAACAATGTAATCACCTGTTATTAGCAATGGTGCTTCATGATTCTCTTCTTGACCATTGAATCATTTTTTTTGTTGATGATATGGATGATCCATTTAATGGTAAGCACGATGTCCATAATAAATACACTTATGAAAATTTCTTAAGTGCCTCACAAAATCCTTAAAGTTGCAAGTAGGAAATCCATGGTATCTATGAATATTGAGACTAGACAATGTGCCATATGTAGGAAGATCATGAATCGTAAACAATAAGTAAGCTCTTAAAGTGAATTTGATTGATTGACCATCCCTGAAATATTGAATTGATTCAATTCATTTCTACAATTCCATTAGGTCATCATATAATGGCTCTAGATAAGCATTAATTGTATATGAAGTCACACTTTTCTTTCTTGGTATAATCAATAGTAGCATTAAGAAAAATGGTTTAGTTGCTAACCATGGAGGCAAGGTATAATTTATTAAAAACACTACCAAGTTGACCATTTAGTACTTTGATAGGAACCACAACTGATTTCAACCCTTCTCTATACCTCGCTTCATGACATTTCAGAAATTCATTCTCACTTGCAAGATTCTTGTGAAATAATACACAACCATTCACACATGTGTGGATTTTTTCATACCCTAAGCCTAGCTTAGTGATTTCCTTTCTACATTGACTTTGTTTTTTTGGAAATGTGGAGTTAGGTGGTAAGAAAAAACTTAATAATGCCAATAACTGATCTACACTCTCATTTTTCCAACCAAACACCACTTGCAAGTTAAGAATTGGAAGGATTGTTGTTAAACGACTTAAGATACAATTAACATACACAGGATTTGAAGCATCCTCCATCAACTTGGCCCAATCATCGTTTAGACCCTCATTCAACATTCTATCAAATTCAAACCTTTCCTCTAACATTGTTTCCTCTTCATCTATGTTTGGTGCAACTTCATCTATGTTTGTTGCCTCTTCATCTCTCACACTATGTGATTCTATCATATCTTCATAATAATTGACATTCCAAGGGCTTATACCACTATGCCCATATCTTATCATATGTCGATAAATCTCACTTCTTTTTTTCACCTTTCCACCAAGATAGTAATTACATGGACTTGGATATTTTTCCATGTCCCTCTCATCAAATATTCTCTCATCAAATGCATGGTATTGATCCCTAGTCAACCTTTGATGTTGATCCATCTGTAATGTTCTACACATAGCAACAAAAAATTGGAGACTAAGAGACAAAAACTATTTTTTTAATTAAAAGGCATTTCCATAGCAATAGAGTTATAAAGAGAAAATAAAATAGAGAGTTTAACTAATAAATTGTAAAAAATAGATTTTTGTAGTTTATATTCAAATTGTTGATTACATTGCATTGCACATATTTTAAACTCAAAGCATTACTTCACACCGTATAACTAATAACTAGATGTTGATAGATGACAAAATTTCAATTACAATATAGTTTTTACAAAGTCAACCTAAGCAGTTATGCAATTACTTCACATTGAATAACTAATAACTAGGAGGAACTAACAATTGCATTTGCTTGTCATGGCATTCCATGAAACCACATTTCTTTGAGGCATTTTTTCAAAAAGTTCACTGCCTTGTCTATGCTACCACATTTTTCATATATATTGTCTACCAAAGCATTTTATCAAATAGTTCACTGCCTTGTTGCTATGGCTAAAAGCCTAAAACAAGTGCTTTTAAAAAAGCTATGGATGCTTGGAAAAAATCTATCAGAGCATAATAGTAAGCAATAACATAGAAAAGGTAGTGAACTGGTTGAAAAAATGCCTCAAAGAAATGTGGTCTCATGGTGATGGAATGCCATGACAATCCATAACAATTCGCTTGTCATGGCATTTGTTATGGCATTCCGTCAATATGAGATCACATTTCTTTGAGGCATTTTTTCAACCAGTTCATTGCCTTGTCTATGCTACCACATTTTTCATACATGTCTACCAAAGCATTTTATCAAACAGTTCACTGCCTTGCTACTATGGCTAAAAGCCTAAAATAGGTGATTTCAAAAAAACTATGGATTCTTGGAAAAAATCTATCAAAGCATAATAGTAAGCAACAAGCTATGGTCTCATGGTTTTTTTTTGGTGCGAAAATCAACATGATTTTATTTGCATTTTTTGTAGGTTTTAAACACATATTTTTGGCAATTTTGTTGTTTGAAATGGGGAAAAATCTCTATGGTCAGTTTTGTGCACTTTTTAATTGTAGGATTCTCACAGTTAGTGAAAAAGGTAGTGTTCATGAAGGAATGGAAAAGATGCGTAGAGCCTTTGAATTATACCTGTACTGTGCAATGACATTGAATCATTTAGGAAACCATTTTTTCTTCACAAGGCAACATTTTCTTGTGGAATAGTTGACTGAGACAACTCTTGTTTCAATTAACCACCCTCTCATGAAATCTCATTCATATTATAATCTTGCACTATCTTATCATATTAAAGGTGATTATGAAACAACTGGCCACTACTACATAGATCCACATAGAAGGAAGGCTTTGGAAATTTTAAGAAAGGAAACTCACATAGATCCACATGATGCCCATGCATTTATCAAGATGGGTGAGTTATTAATATCATCAGACCCCAGTCCAGCCTTAGATTCTCTTAAGATGCCAAAGTCTCTTCTAAAGAAGAGCAGAGAATAAGTACCCATTCAATTGTTAAAAAACATTGGGGTTCTTCATTTTGAGCGCGATGAACTAGAGTTGGCTCAACAAAATTCTATGGAGGCATTAAGAAATGATGTTTTTCCTCTGCATAAATTTCTGTGGTCAGTCTTGTGCATTTTTTACTTGTAGGATTCTCAAAGTTAGTGAAAAAGGTAGTGTTCATTAAGGAATGGAAATGATGCGTAGAGCCTTTGAATTATACCTGTACTATGCAATGAAATTGAATCATTTAGCAAACCATTTTTTCTTCATTGCAGGGAAACATTTTCTTGTGGAACAGTTGACTGAGATAGCTCTTGTTTCAGCTAACCACCCTCTCATGAAATCTCATTCATATTATAATATTGCATGATCTTATCACAGTAAAGGTGATTATGACACCACTAGCCACTACTACATGGCATCAGTCAAGGAAAGCCAGAGGCCACAGGATTTTGTGGACAGGTTCAATTGAAGCTGGTAGATCTTAAGAGTTCTCTCTCAAATTTTGAAAAGGTTCTGGAGGTCCACCCTGAGAATTGTGAGAGCTTAAAAGCTGTAGGCCATATATATGCTTAGCAAGGGTAGGAAAAGAAGGCTTTAAATTTTTTAAGAAAGGCAACTCACATATATCCACATGATTCCCATGCATTTATCAAGATGGGTGAGTTATTAATATCGTCAGACCCTAGTGCAACCTTATATTCTCTTAAGATGCCAAAGTCTCTTCTAAATTAGAGTAGAGAAGAAGTACCTGTTCAATTTTTAAACAACATTGGGGTTCTTCATTTTGAGCGTGATGAACTAGAGTTGGCTGAACAAACTTTTATGGAGGGATTAGGAAATGATGTTTTGCCTCTACATAAATCTATGTGATTAGTCTTGTGCATTTTTTACTTGTAGGATTCTAAAAGTTAGTGAAAAGGTAGTGTTCATGAAGGAATGGAAAAGATGCGTAGATCCTTTGAATTATACCCGTACTATGCAATGTCATTTAATCATTTAGCAAACCATTTTTTCTTCACTGCAGGGCAACATTTTTTTGTGGAACAGTTGACTGAGACAACTCTTGTTTTAACTAACCACCCTCTCATGAAATGTCATTCATATTATAATCTTGCATGATCTTATCATAGTAAAGGTGATTATGACACCATTGTTCACTACTACATGACATTAGTTAAGGAAATCCAGAGTCCACAAGATTTTGTGGATAGGTTCAATTGAAGCTAGGAGATCTTAAGAGTTCTCTCTTAAATTTTGAAAAGGTTTTGGAGGTCCACCCTAAGAACTATGAGAGATTAAAAGTTGTAGGCCATATATATGCTCAACAAGGGCAAACAAAGAAGGAAAATCACATAGATCCATGTGATGCCAATGCATTTATCAAGATGGGCGAGTTATTAATATCATCAGATCCCCAGTGTAGCTTTAGATTCTCTTAAGACAACAAAGTATCTTCTAAAGAAGAGCAGAGAAGAAGTACCCATTCAATTGTTAAACAACATTTGGGTTCTTCATTTTGAGCGTGATGAACTAGAGTTGGCTCAACAAAATTTTATTGAGGCATTAGGAAATGGCATTTGGGTTGAATTCATAAATAAAAGCCCCAGTGTCAATTCTGTAGTTTTTCCTGTGCTCTTTAAGGATATGAAATTCTTCCATCGACTAGAAGAAGGTGGTGTTTCACTTGAGTTACCATGGGATAAATTCACAACACTATTTAATATTGCTAGGTTTTTTGAACAACTACATGATATTGAAAAAGAAAATCTTTTATACAGGCTAATATTGTTCAAGTTTCCTAATTATGTGGATGCATATCTATGTCTTGTAGTAATGGCTCAGGCTCGGAATGAGATCCAACTAAGCCTAGAATTGATTGGGGGTGCACTTAAGGTGGATAAAAACTCATCAAGTGCTTTATACATGCTTGGAAAAATGGAACTGAAAATAGATGACTGGTTTAAAGCAAAAGAAACAATTAAAGCTGCACAAAGTGAATTAGATGCAAAGAATTATTATGTTGACATTTCACTTGGAAATTGGAATTATTTTGCAACTTTTTGCAATGAGAGGAGGATCCAAAGGTGGAGGAATAACATCTTGAGAAGGCTAGAGAACTGCATTGAAAAGTGTTGGCACAAAGACTAGGAAATGTTAATGCTAAAAATGGGGTAGCCATTGTGTTAGTTGAAGGGGGTCAATTTGATATTGCAAAGGAAATTTTTACACAGGTACAAGAAGTTGTAGCAGGAAAAATATTTGTTCAAATGCCTAATGTGTGGGTAAATCTAGCACATGTTTACTTTGCACAAGGATAGTTTGGGCTTGCAATGAAAATGTATAAAAATTATTTGAGGAAATTCTATTTTATCACTGAAACCCAAATTTTATTATATTTAGCTCGAACACATTATGAAGCAGAACAGTGGCAAGATTGTGAAAGAACATTATTAAGAGCAGTAGATTGCAACTATTGTATGTTGCCAATCAGAAAGCTATAGATTTTGTGTTTAATGTAATCAGGGTTTCAAATTACCTCTGAATTCATTGCAGAGGGAGTCCCCAAATCCAACTTCACTACAGAGGACATCATTGAATTCAAATTCATTGTAGCAAACTCTAAATTCCCTGCCCTTGCCTGCCTTTTAAGAAGTCTCTAGGTCCTCTCTGAATTCTTATCGCCCATGCATATAGCTGCTATAATTGATCAAAATGCCTTAGTGCCAGGCTAACCTACAACTAACAGATGAAGCGAGAAATATTTCTGCAATGAACGCAAATAAATGCAAATAAGCGCCAATACATTGACACACGCAATACATCATGCCAATAATTGGAAAAAATGTGTTTTTAAAATTTTGTCTAATTTGTATTCAGTGACTAACTATTTAGTCATTTTTATTTCAGTGAATAAATAATTTTTTAGTCAATGATCAAATTAGTCATTTATTTGCTCATTTATAGTTGAGTTGCAAAACAATAGTAGAATTTAGTCATTTTTAGTTGTTGTGACTAAAAGTTTTAGTCACCTAGTCATATATTTGTCATATTCTACTAGTGTAGGGATTTCAATATGGTTGAGGTGGTGTATGACAAGGATGGTACTCTGCCATTTCGATGGGAAATTGGTGAAAGATAGGCATGGTACTACATGCGTAATAAATTGGGTCTTTTCGACCCCAATATTGGCCACCACTACTCTCATTCTCTCTGGCACCCTTGGTGCAATAATTGAGTTGGATCTGATAGGAGATTTAAACACCTTGATCACGCTATGATCTCAACTCAATATTTTTTATCTTTTTCCAATTCTTCACCACTTTCGGTAAGGTTGTTAGTAGATGTGACGTTGTCAGACCACTTTCTCATTATATTTTGCATTGAATAGGAATTAAGGTAGCCCCGTGCTAGTAGGACCCAATTCTTTTTGAAAACCTCCTTGATGAGTCATCAACTCACGTTGGCCCCGTTACCAATTTTTTGCTACAACTCAATTGGTGGAGCTGATTAAATATTGTTATATCTGAAAGTGAAAGAATAAATTATTTCTACATGTGCTTAGGTGCTATTTGCAAAATATTTATCATTCATCAAGTGTCAGTTTTGCAAGTGTTTTGAGAAAACTGAGTTTCAAAAGTATTGGTCAAATATTTTACAAATCAATTGCAATACAAAACTGAGTATACAAATGATTAAGCATAACATAGTGCTTTCATTTATTTCATGAAGTTATTCACATTACATGTTTTTATTTGATTGAAAGAATACAAATGATGGTACAACTTTACATTTCAATGCATTTCTTTCAGAATGGAAATGAAAGAAGAAATTTAAAGATCCACACAAGCCGTAGTTTTAGCCAATTCCATTCATTACAAGAAAGGAAATATACAATTGAAAGAGAGAAGCAAATAACATGGGACATATCTATCATTACCTGAGTTGATCTTCAGTTGATGACTCATGGCTTGCTCCATTCTGCTTCCGTTCCTAGCTATACTTGCAAAATATTGAGAAGGGTGTCAATTAAGTGCTTGGGATATGAACTATACTACATGCCATACTAACATAGATATATTTCAATCCTTGGAATGCATAGAATCAACTAAAGGAAAGAACAAAAACATGGATTGAAAAGGGAAATATCATCATCATATATTGTTTTTATTGCTGACATTGTTCCTTTCCTATGTAGGTATAGGAAAAGTCATGTAGCTGATCATTTCATGAAGACCAAGCATGTGGGAAAAAATGGGCTCCCACATGGGTAGAGCTTGGAATGCTGCCCCTTAAAGTTACAAGTGGGCTGAGAAGGAAAGTACAATTATCATGCTCTTCTGAACTATACAACTGAAGGAGTAATAAAATTTATCATGCATTCATAACAGTCAAATAAAAGCATGAAGTAAAAATTGCAAATGGACAATAAACTTGATGAGCTTGTTTCAGCTGGAATCCATCATGTCTATTCTGGAAGGATTTGATATAGCTGCCATAGTATTGTTTTGTTCATCATGTTCATGATATTATGAGAAGTACAACAGTGTTCATGCTCATGATGGTGATAGTCAACATGCATACATAATGCCTCATTAAAAAAGAGCACTATTCGATAAAGGAAACACGTGATGAGTTTCAAATTTTCGTTTGAGAAGAGAGCAAGTGCATGGAACAATTTTTATTAAATGGAACATAAAAATGCATGAAGAGTTCCAAGAAAAGGAACAGTGATATCATCTTATCAAAGCATGTAATTACAGACATTCATCTTTTAGTTGGTGACTAAAGCAACATAAGTGAAACAAGAAGTCACAAGAAATGTAAAAGAGACTAGAGCAAGCAAATAATCTACAAATTTAAATCAAAGAATTTTTGTATGTAGGATGGTGACTTTTAAAAGAAAAAGTGCTCCATATGATGTTTGAAGCTTTTCAACAATACCCATGAAGGATTCATACTTGATTTTTGCAATTTTTTGCATGTTAAATCTTGTTGTCCCAAGGAGTATGGAAAATTGCATGAAATACAGAGATTTGAAAATACAAGTTTTCTATCATTTAGTCATTATATGAGTTTTGATCCTGTAAACAACAAATGCCTTCATGAAACCCACCTGGGGGTTTTGTTATTCCTTCTCATTTGGGAACATAAAATAAATCTTGACTTCATATAAAGGGAGATGCCATATATATAAACACATAACTAAAATTTGCAAGGCCGAGCAGGGTTTTCCATGAGGGCCAAGAGAAAATACAGTAAACTGGAAATACAAGTGTAGCAGTTATTCTTACACATAAACTTTTCAAAGTTCTTTTTGACTAAGAAATACAACAACAGAGTTACAGTGGGTCAAATACTGGTATCACATAGAGTTATCCGCGGTCTGTTGGCCCTATATTTCCATAAAAGGATGAAACCCATATGAGGGTTTGTGATGAAAGTGTAAATTTCATCATATTTCAGCATACCCATGTCGAGTTTTGATCATAAATATAGAGATAGGTGATTCTTCATCTTTTTTCGAATACCCACATTAAGTTTTATTCTAGAAATACAAAGGAGGTAAAATGTGATCATGGGTCGAGCCTAAAAATTTTAGGATACCTAGTTTGTGCATGAATGGCCGGGGCTTGGGGAGAGATTTTGGCTCTTAGAATGGTCACCATTCCACAGAAGAGGATAAGCCCATTATAGTTCCATCAGATTTAAAATACCTGATGCAAAATAACAATCAAAATGTATGGGAATCTTTGTAGAATTCTAGATTCAAGTCTACATGGCGCGGCCTATGTAGTGGCCATGAATTTAGAAATGAAAAATGACCTTTTGCAGAAGTATAAAGCTTTCTTAAGCTTTTGATTAATAAAGGAAATTCCAATAGAAATACAGGGGAGCAATAGCTTACCATGCGTACCATAATAGAGCAAAGAAGGTCGCGACCAAGGTCTCACAGAGCTTCAATATGCGGAGGTCAAGCTCTCACATGGCGGCCAGTGGATACATCAACAATGGTGCACACAAAAATACAAAGAATGCATCAGAAATTGCATTCATAGCTGTGGCCTTAAGACCAAAAAAATGGCTCAGAGGCAAAGCAAGGAGTTTCAAAAAGTCCACAGAGAGCTTAAGAATATGCTTACTATCAGAAGCTTATGCAAATTCGACAGAGACAACAACAATGGAGCTTGAGATTCCTTCAAAAAATTGAAACCCTAGTTCACATGGTGGTGGCATGTAGATGAATTCTCTCCAAAGGCTTCACTCTCAAAAGATGTGAAATGATAGGGATCCTTTGTTTTTGTTACTTAGGGTTTTTCCCAACCCTAATTTGACTTAGGAGATATTTTGCCTTAGTTTTATGAAATGATAATTGTCTAAGTCAAAAATGCATCATGGTGGCCAATCCAATGTGTTTAGGTTTCCCTTATGCATCGATGCCTAAGGCATTTTAATATATGCATTGTTTTCATAGAGCCTTAGGTTTATTGTTTTTATTATTGGATTTTTTAGAAATCAATCAATAGGATGGGGTGTATTTCCGAAATATAAACTAAGGCACTTTATTTTGAACATATACTTTGGTGATTATTATGCCTTGGTTTTTTTTTTTTAATTGATTTTATAGAAATCAATTATGATGAGAGGATAATATCCATTCGTTTTATGTTTTTTTTATGAGAAAATCAAAGGTGCATTTGGAGAAATAAGGTTATTGTTTTGCAAAAGATTTTCTAAATCTTTAGTTGCAAAAAATAATCAAATTGTGAGAATATAAAGTCTGCAAATCTTGTAAAGCAAGAATAAAACAATGCTTTATAAATTGTTTTATTTCTTTGCTATTTTTAACAGATTTATGAGAGATCTTTCTTTGGTCGGAATTGAACTTCCTGATGGAGAGATAAGGTGTTTTATTTGCTTTTAAAGTAGATTTGACCTATTTTTAGGATCTTTTCAGTATGTACATGCAAAAAGTGTGACTTTTCCACTTTTGTACCAACTTTTAGGGCAATTTTTGAGGCTTTCCTTGAGCTTTCTTCTTGAGCTTGGATTAGGGTTTTTGAGATATATCTTGAAGAAAACTTAGTGTTTTCTTAGTTCAGATTCTAGTTTCTTGCTCTTACACATTTTTGAGCTTGTAAAATTCTTTGTACTTAGGTTTTGAGAGTTTCATTCCTTCATCCAATTAAAAGTAGCATTCTTATCTCCAATTTTTGTCTCTATTTGTAGATTTGTATGATGTCTATATTGTGATTCTGTTTTATAGATTCTCTTCATGTCCTATTATTGCAGATTATTGATGTAGAAAGTTCATTTAATGCAAGTTGCATGCTGTGTTTAAGTCTAAACCTTCATGCAAATCAATTTTGTATTGGTGTTCATGAGAGATTGAGAATTCATTGCTATTTTTCTGAAGACTATTTGTGGGTGAAATATCAAAGTCATTATTAAGTTCAGATCATATTAGATAGGTTTTTCATTTCAGTTATATTCTCTATCCTTTTCCCCATAAAATCACTTAGAATAGGATCCATCATTTGGAGAACCAACTCACTCTGGAGATTCTATTTTCACATAGATCACCCACATCTGAAAAGAGTTTCCATGTTTCAACATATAGTTTATTTTTTTGCAAATCTGACAAAGGGTGCATATCTGATTGACAACAGTTTTTGGCATGCCCGGTGGGACTTTGAAAATCAATTTAAGAGAAGTTTTTAATATTTTAAAGTTGTTGTTTGGTGTATGCAGCAAGTTATTCAACCTTTTGGAGACTCATTTCAATATACCTGGCGACTCTGATTCTGATTTTACATGTAGACTTAGTGCAGCCTGTGCATGAGAAAAATACATACCATATCAAGTGTTGCACCTTTTGAATACTGACAGTTGTCCCCACCATGAAGAAGAGACAGAACAACAAAGAGGCTGTTTGAAACACCTGCAAGGTCAAAATCAACACCTCTTGTTTTCAGTTCTTTGGTTTTATCACCAGGAATCCTGGTTCCAATATCACAAGCACTACTAATGGTAGCGCCAAGACAACACCCATTTGCATCTTTTAATGGAGGCAATCCATTAGACATTGCTCAACATGATGACATCCCAATTGTAGCCCTTAGAAGCTTGTCGTACTTCACTGGGGAGGATCACACAACACCAATTGAGCATATTTGTGATGTGGCCACCCTATTCTCAGTTCACAACATCACGCAAGAGAACATCACGTTAAGACTCTTGGCTACATCACTTAAAGGGAAAGCATTGCAATGGTTCATAGGCCTTGCATCTGACTTAATCACGACATGGGATGCATTAGGTAATGGCCTATATCAGTATTTTGCTGATAAATTAGATAACTTTTCCCTATTAGAGCAATTGAGCACCATTCAGAGGGTGCCACACAAGCACTTGGTTGATTTCAACTATCGATTTTAGAGAACCTAGGACAAAATTCCTGCAATGGTAAAGCCTTTACCAGCTCATGCTTTTCTATTTTTCTTAAAAGCCTTAAATAGTAATATTTCGATCATGACCCAATCTATGGGTGGGCATACACTCCCTAACGCTTATGACATCGCCATTAGAGTCAAGAATTATCTCATCCAAGCTGGAGATATAGCCCCTAGACCTCCTATGCCTTTGTTTCCTGAAATACAACCACCTAGTTGTTGTCCCGCCTGTTCCAGTGATAGGTTATCATAATACAGGCCAAGAGATTGCTGCTCCAGCCCAAAACCAAGAATTTCAAGAGATTAAAAGTATACTCAAGACCTTTGGGAATGATCTTGTGAGCATTAAAAAGAAAGTTGGTCATGAACATAAGCCTTATCAAGCCACTTATCAGCAGAACCAGCCTAATAGGCCTACCTTTCAGAATGATTATCAAGGCCAAAGGAAGAGTTTTAACCCAAGACCATTCCAGCCACACAACCCAAACACAGCCAGTTCGTCAAAGGAACTTGTACCATAAAATAACATTGCCCAAGATTGTGATTGGTGTTATCCACGCAATCAACCCCATAACCAATCAACATGTGCTAACAACATGAGAAATCGGGCCTTAATGGTCCAAAACAACTATGTTGGTTTGAAAAATGTTGTAGATCATAATCAGGGACAACAAGATAACCTTGAAGTTGCCTTGCCAAACTGGTAGAGTTTCGAGTTCTGTGGCATGAACAACCAAGATCAACAAAATTCTTTCGTTTTAGCTAATAACAGATTGAAAAGAGAGCTATGGATTTGGGGCAGCAAGCTGGAAATTCATAGCAGTAGCCTACAAAGGATAAGCAACCCATTTCTTCATCAAATGTTAATGTTGTAGTACAACCTAAAGTGTAGATTCTACAAAGAGGCCAAGAAATACCTGGCAAGGAGCAGTTAAAGACATATTTGCAGCCTCTACAGAAGCAAAATGATGTTGCTGTTACAAAAAACTAGCAAAAGGTAAATCTTGCCTCTTTCAATATTGTTGAACACCTCAGAAAAGCTACTATCAGCATGTCTGTATTAGATGCTTTACACATCCCAGGTTAGAAAAGTTTGTTGCAAGATGCCTTAGCCGAGCTATCCATTCTTGCTAATGCTAATAAGGGAGTTGCTAAGGTCGTGCTTGCGAATGATATGGAAATTAAAGATGAGCAGAAAACTAAGGAGGTAAAGCCTCCCCTGTTTTACTTAAGTCTTATTATTGGTGATAAGATAGTACATAATTGTATGGTTGATTCTGGTGCCAGTAGTTCAGTCATGCCTAAGAGTTTGGTTGATAAGCTAGGTCTTGTTTATGAGCCTAACACCCAAAAGGGTGTAGTTTAGTTAGATGGGTCTGTTGTTAAAACTATTGGTATAATCAAGAACTTGGCACTTACCTTGCATGCATCCCCAAGCTTTGCTATTCATTAAGATATACATGTTATCGATTTTCCACTGCACTTTTCCATTTGCCTCTCGAGGGATTTTACAGCCAAGTTGGGTGGGTTTTTGTCCTTTGATTGGTCTCATCTATTTTTTAGAACAAGGTATGGTACAAAAGTAACCATAAAGTCTGAACCTCTGGCCAAAGATCATATTGAACCATATTCCCTGAATCCTATAAATTCTAACCTCTACGCCACCCCTGTACTGGAGGAACAAAACATGACCTCGGACTGCAACACCCCTATAGAAAATATGAATCTAGATGAATGGGTAGTCGAAGATCATGAGCTTGATCCTTTTTAGCACACAGATGAGATAGGATTAGGTTTCTATATGATTTGCGAACCTGATTTTGATATTCCTAATCTTTGCAAAGAGGAGGAACAGTCTGCAGAAACAAAAGATAAGCTTTGGAAGCTTTACTTTGATGGTTCGAGAAGCAGTATAGGTGTTGGAGGTGGAGCTATGTTGATTTCACGAGAGGAAGGTAAATAATTTTCAGCTTGCAGATTTGCTTTCAGCTGTTCAAACAATACAGCTAAATACGAAGCATTGGTGCATGACCTAGATTGGGCTCGGAAGAGAGGTATCAAATTCTTGCAAGTTTATGGTAATTTAGAGTTAATAGTAAATCAGGTTAGAAATCTAAATGCTGCAAAAAATTACTTGCTTAAGAAATATAAGCATAGTGTATGGGATTTAATGGAAGATTTTGATGCTTTTAATATTGTTTTAGTTCCTAGAAATGAAAATAAGCATGCAGATAGGCTCACTGCCATAGGAGCTCAGTTTGATATTCCAAACGAGATTCACAAAGTAGAGGCACGTCAATATGTAAAAATAGTAGTCAGACCTTCTGTATCTGACAATAATGTGAGTTGGCAGGTTTTTGACAGTGATGAGCAAATTGTAAATTTTTTAATTGCTAAAGCTGAGTTTGCAGATGGAAACCAACAAAAGTGGCAACAACAATATGATAACTAGATTGTGCAGTTGAAGACAAACAAGCTGCCAAAAGGTTTGGTGACCTTGGAATTTGTGTTCAATTCAGATGACCAGGTGCGAAAATATAATTGCAACCTGACTGTTAAAGAAGAAAACTATGAGGCCATTGAAATCTTCAAAGGCAAGCTTCTCAAGCTGGGAAATGTATGCAATAAAGAGGAACAACAAACATTTATTCTATTATGTCAGAAATTTAGTGATGTTTTTGCTTGGGAGTACAAGGATTTGAAAGGTTTTGATCCAGAACTAGCCCATCATACTATCGAACTATAACCTGATGCAAAAATAGTAAGGCATAAACAAATACCTCTTAATCCTAAATTAGAACACCTTATGAAGGCTGAGTTGAATAAGTTAGTCGAGAGTGGTATTATCTTTCCTATCAAGCATACTTCTTGGGTGTCAAAATTAGTTCCAATTAGGAAGAAAAGTGGGGAAATCAGATTGTGTGTCAATTTTCAAGATTTAAATAAAGTGTCATTGAAAGACCACTACCCACTCCCTTCCATGGAGCAAATTCTGCAGGTAGTTTCTAGTTCTGATAGATTTTCTTTGCTAGATGGTTAATTAGGTTACAACCAGAATTTGGTAAAACAAGAGGATCGATTCAAGACAACATTCACAACTAAGTGGGGCATGATGGCTTACAAAAAGATTCCTTTCGGCTTATCCAATGCTGGAGCAACTTTTCAGTGAGCTATGGACATGGCCTTTCACGACCTTATGAACAAATTTTTTCTATTATATTTAGATGACATTACTATTTTTTCCAGAAATGCTAATGAACATCTTGATCATTTAGAGCAAATTTTTCAGAGATGCAGAGAGTTCAGAGTGTCTCTCAACCTGAAGAAGTGTATATTTTATGTACACGAAGGTAAACTCCTTGGACACATTGTTTCAAAGCAAGGTATTTTTATAGACTCTGAAATTCTTGAATTACCATTACCAGCTCACAAGAAAGGCTTGCAAAGATTTCTTGGAAGAATAAATTTTGTGAGAAGGTTCATACCAAATATTGCAGCCTTGTTGCAACCTCTCACTTCTATGCTTAAAAAGAATATGTCTTTTAGCTGGACTAAGGAGGGTAAGAGAAGTTTTGAGCAAATCAAAGAATCCTTGGCAGCTGTCCCTACCATCATTAATCCAAAGTACGACAAAGATTTCATTCTTTATGCATTTGGAGGAGTTAATACTATTTTTGCCATGCTTTTCCAACAAAATGACGAAGGTTTGGAGCAACCTGTGGCATTTTTCAGCGAGGTATTACATGATTATGAGGTGAATTACTCTTTTGTCAAGTAGCATGTTTTTGCTGTTGTAAGAAGCCTAAAAAAGTTCAAGCATATGCTGTCAAATAGAAAAATTCACTTATTAGTTGCTCATTTGACTGTTAAAGATTTCTTACTTAACCATGAAATTAATGATAAGTGTGTTGGTTGGATAACCAAAGTGATGGAGTTTGATGTTGACATTAAGATAACCAAGCTTGTCAGAGGCAAGGGTTTGTGTGAACAGATTGCAGGAAATGAGGACAACTTAGAAGAAGCTGAAAATGTTGACAGAGTGTTAAATAATGATGATGCAGTTGTTGTTCCAATTTCTTTTGCTACTTGGTTGCAGCAAATGATGCACTATTTACAAACTAGTGAGTGCCCCAAAGGCTTAGACAGAGCAAAAATAAGGTATTACAAATTACAGGCTATTCCTTTTTCAATTATTGACAACATTCTTTATAGAAGAGACTTCCAAGGTGTTTTGTTAAGGTGCATTCAACTTGATCAAGTCAATAAGCTTTTAGTAGAATTTCATGATGGGCCTTCAGGAGGCCACTTTGTTGCAAAAATAAAAACCCTGAAAATTATGCGGGCTGCTTATTACTGGCCATATTTTTTTAAAGATGCTATTGATTGGGTCTGAAGATGTGAAAAATTTGCTTTATTTTCTAGAAAACAGAGGCTTGCAGCTTTGCCTTTGCATCCGATTCAAGTGGAACAACCCTTTGCTAGGTGGGGTTTAGACTTTATTGGGCAAATCAACCTGCCTTCAAGCACAGGTCATAAGTGGATACTTACCACCACAACTTATTTTACCAAATGGACCGAGGCAGTTGCTTTGAAAGAAGCAAATGAGACTTTTGTGCTTAACTTTTATCAGGACTTAGTGTCAAGATTTGGTACTCTAGATTCAATAAACTCTGACAATGGTTTGGATTTTATTGGTTTAAGAATTTTTGATTGGTCAGTTAGGAATAACATTTATTTGAACACGTCTTCTAATTATTATCCTTAGGGCAATGGCCAGGCGAAATATACAAATAAGAATCTAATTCGGATAATCAAGAAGACAATTGAGGACAAGCAATGGACATGGCATGGACAGCTTAAGTTAGCTCTTTGGGCTAATAGGGTGACTCCTAAAAGGCCCACTGGTTGTTCTCCTTATGTACTTGCTTATGGAAAAGAGGCTAAATTACATGTTTCTATTGAATTTCCTACTTTGAGCTTCGTTAAAGAGATGGAATTGCTGAACGAACAACCCCTTGAAGTAAGATTTGCACAATTAATGGAGCTTGAGGAAACTAGAAAAGAAGCACTGAGGTAGCTTGAAATACATCAAGCTCAGATGAAGAGCTCTTTTGATAAAAGGGAAAGACCATGAGATTTCATCACTGGTGATCTAGTTTTTAAGTGGAATGAATATAAGAGCAAACCTGGACGACATTCCAAATTTGATGTAATTTGAGACGGGCCTTATGCGATCACAGAGTGCAAGGAGCACAACACTTTCCAAATTTCTAAGTTGACTGGAGAGGTGTTGTCTATCCCAGTTAATGGGATCCACCTCAAGCATTGCCTCTGAGATAAGTTCTATATTGTAAATAAGTAGAGTAGTTGTTGCAAATAAGTGTGTTACGCACATTTCTTTTCAGTAGTTTTTCTTTCCCTAAGCGTTGCTGCGCATGTTCTGTTGGCCAACAGGGCTTGTTAGTTTGCTTTCTTCTTTGTTTTGTTTTGTTTTGCTATTGTTTGGAGTGTTGTTCAAAGTTTTTAGTTTCATGAAGGGGCAGATTTGACTCCGCACCCAATGGAGTTTTAAAAGGAAACTGATCTAATGCTTAGCTGGTAAGCATTTAGCGGAAATCGCCAAAATGTTACCAATTTTTCACTACAGCTCAATTGGTGGAGTTGGTTAAATATTGTTATATCTGAAAGTGAAAGAATAGTTATTTCTGCATGTGCTTAGGTGTTGTTTGCAAAATATTTATCATTCATCAAGTGTCAGTTTTGCAAGTGTTTTGAGAAAACTGAGTTTCAAAAGTATTGGTCAAATATTTTACAAATCAAATGGAGTACATAACTGAGTATACAAATGATTAAGCATAATATAGTGCTTTCATTTATTTCATGAAGTTATTCACATTACATGTTTTCATTTAGTTGCAAGAATACAAATGATGGTACAACTTTACATTTCAATGCATTTCTTTCAGAATGGAAATGAAATAAGAAATTTAAAGATCCACACAAGTCGTGGTTATAGCCAGTTCCATTCATTACAAGAAAGGAAATATTCAACTGAAAGAGAGAAGCAAATAACATGGGACATATCCATCATTTCCTGAGTTGATCTTTGGTTGATGACTCGTGGCTTGCTCCATTCCACTTTCGTTCTTAGTTGTACCTGCAAGATTGAGGAGGGTGTCAATTAAGAGCTCGAGATATGAACTATACTACATGCCATACTAATAGAGATATATTTCAATCCTTGGAATGCATAGAATCAACTAAAGGAAAGAACAAAAACATGAACTGAAAAGGGAAATATCATCATCATACATTGTTTGTATTGCTAACATTGTTCATTTCCTGTGCAGGAATAGGAAAATTCATGTAGCTGATCATTTCATGAAGACCAAGCATGAAATGGGCTCCCACAAGGGTAGAGCTCAACATGCTGCCCCTTAAAGTTACAAGTAGGCTGAGAAGGAAAGTACAATTATCATGCTCTTCTAAGCTATACAACTGAAGGAGTAATAAAATTTATCATGCATTCATAATAGTCAAATCAAAGCATGAAGTAAAAATTACAAATGGACAATACACTTGATGAGCTTGTTTTAGCTAGAATCCATCATGTTTATTCTAGAAGGATTTGATATAGCTACCATAGTATTGTTTTTCTCATCATGTTCATGATATTATGAGAAGTACAATAGTGTTCATGCTCATGATGGTGATAGTGAACAGGCATACATAATGCCTCATTAACAAAGAGCACTGTTTGATAAAGGAAACATGTGATGAGTTTCAGATTTTCATTTGAGAAGAGAGCAAGTGCATGGAACAATTTTTATTAGATGAAACATAAAAATGCTTGAAGAGTTCCAAGAAAAGGAACAATGATATCTGTAGACATCTAAATTTGACCACTTCCATATGGTCAAAGGCGTCTTCTTAATCATCCCTTTGCTCATTTACTTCATCCTCTTTTTTGGTATTAAATAAATCATTCATTTAATTAATATTTTGTGTTCTACATAAGGTTTCCAAAGTATTTAATTTAATAAATACTTTTCCCCTCTTTCTTCTCTAGATTAAATAAATGTATCACTTTATTTAATTTAGTCATATTACCCTTTGTAATTTTAAATTTATTTTTAATTCCTCACTTTCTCTCTCATTGTCACATCCTCCAACTTTTGCAAGTTGGTCTCTAATCCCTC
Organism: Sequoia sempervirens; assembly: GCA_007258455.2. Taxonomy (NCBI): domain Eukaryota; kingdom Viridiplantae; phylum Streptophyta; class Pinopsida; order Cupressales; family Cupressaceae; genus Sequoia; species Sequoia sempervirens. Next base: position 42,272 of record VDFB02119733.1, on the reverse strand, counting down.
TTAACCATCATAATTAATTTATGGTTAAGATGTGCACACCCCTAATCATCATTAGGGTCCCATCCTCCATAATTTGCCACTTGCCTCTAATATGTCATTAATTTGTCTAATCAGGTGCTTGCACAACCTTAATCACTTAATTAGGTCAACCTAATCCCCATGTCATTTATGGAATGTGTCATAAGTCAACCTTATTAAATAATTTCTCCTTTTGAAGAAGACACTCCATTCCCTATGTGAATTTTTAATTCACATTTAATCCCCCAATGCATTTCAAGGAATTTTAAATTCCTTCTCTCATCCCCATGAGGATATTTGAGGAATTTTTAATTCCTCACATGTCCTCTCACCCACATGGGGACAAGGACCTCCTTTATGATGAGATCTTTCCCCAATCCCATGGTACTATGTACTACCTCCATGTCATGTACTCTCCTACCAACTCATGTACACATCATCCTTTTCAAGCCACTTCACATGCCACATGTCAAGATGTGAGGGCTTGTGAGTTCTCAACTCACCTTAGCCCTACATATTGATCTTGGTGGCTCAATCTCAACTGTTCATTTCTCTAGAGAATTCCAAAATCTCTATAAATACCCTATTTTTTCTCTCATTTTGAGAGAGATCATTATGCTAGCCAAACTCTTGAAATTTTTTCTCTTAAGCCATACTTAGCCAAATTCTCATACTTGCATCTATTTTCACTCATTTTTCATCCTCATCTCATCTCATAGCTTGCATCTCTTGCCACCAAAGGAGCATACAACATCAAAGATAAAAGGGCCAACCAAAGGATCGATTCAAGACAAGGTGAATCCACTCTATTTGTTGTTTTTATTTTGTTTTGAATCCAACTAGGCTAATCTTGAGGTGTAAGGTGTTCATAGTTGTTGTTTGCACTATTTTGTTTGTTGCTCATTTTTTAACAAGTATTTTCCCCCATTCACTTTGCTGGCACATCTAGTGGGACCCCCAAATGAGTCTCTTTATTTCACGTTTGCTATTTTTTCACTTTTTGTAGGTGTAGGTTGCAGAGGGGTGAACCCGACTTGCAGACAGGAGGACCTGACCATCCAGGGGCAGACCTAACCTCTGCACAGGTGGACCTGACCTCCAGGGGTGAACCCGACCTTGCCCAGGGGTGAACCTGCCCTCCACAAACTCCAGAAGTTGATTTTTGCAGATTTTTCATAGAGGGGCAGACTTGACCTGACAGACAGGTGGACCTTCCCTCCAGATAGGTGAACTTTCCCTCTAGATAGGTAGACCTTCCCTCTAGACAGGAAGACTTGACCTTGACAACAATTTATAGAACGTAAAATTTTAGTTTTTAGCACTCCTTTTGGTTATTTTAAGTGTTTTTAACCCCCTAACTTAGGCATATAGTTTAACTAGGGGTGTCAATCAATCTTGTTTTATGTGTGTGTTGGTGAGCTCTTTGACGTATCAGATCCCCTTACACCATTTGGCGATCCTAGTTGACGAGAAATCATAGCTTACAGAGTTTTTGTGTCTCCCTTTTTCCTTTTCTTAGCGAGACCTGCTTGGGGATTTCATCACCCCAACGAACGATTCCAACCATGCGTACCAGTGGGGTATATAAAGGGGGGAGAGCGAAAGCTATACCTCAATCCAACCACGTAATTGGTGAAGTGTTGGGATGACGTGAAGAGTTGGTCTGAGGCTATAGTATCTCGCTAAGGTTCCTGACTCACACTTATAATGAATTGGTGTTCACAGTTTGGGCCTTACGTACCGAGTGTATATCGAGGACTCCTTAGCAACCATGTTCATCCTAAAATAGAAGACTTTATCAGCCATACCCTTTCTACTAATCTTAGGATTGTGCTGTCTGAATTGTCTTCTTTTTGCAAAATATCAGTGATTTTCTGTTCAGCCATATCCTTTTGATTGATGTTTGCTCTATTTTGGGTCCTTTGTCTTAGTCATCTTTTCAAAAGTCAAGTTTAAACCTCTCGATAGGCAGACCTGACCTCCAGGGGTGGACCTGACCCATCCAAGGGTGGACCTAACCTTTGAACCAATCTTTTTTAGCCTATTTTAGCCAAGTTTGACCAAATTTTGCTCCATCGGCGGACATACCCTCCTGATAGGTGGACTTGACCTCCAGGGGCAGACCTAACCTTTGAACCAACCTTTTTCAGCTTGTTTTAGCCAAGCTTGACCAAATTTTGCTCCATAGGCAGAACTAACCTTTGGACAGGTGGACCTACCCTCCACAGGTGAAGATGCCCTCTACAGGGGTAGACCTGACCCTTGATTGATCAGTTTTATCATCCGTTCATCATTCGGGACACTCGTTTCACTGTTTCACGTGCTCGTTTCGCCGTTCCCATCATTCATCTTCCTAGTTTGAACATTCATAAAACTATTTTGAAAGTCCATTCGCATCCTAAACATTCATACCCTTAGTTTGAGCATCCATTCACCCATTCAGATTCCTCATTTACCCATTTAAAACTTGTGTTTTGGTCATCGTTTCCCCATTTTGGATCATAGGTATTTCATTAAACTTCATTTAAGCAGTTGTCTAAATTGACCTAGGTGTTCGTCTCTAATCGTCATCTATCACAATCGACTAAGGATTGTCATCTATCCTAAGTTGGTCATCCTTGTCGGCCTAATCAATCCACTTCAATCTCAAGTTGGATTCGGTGTCGTTATCATACATCCACCCTTTAGTCGATTAATCAACACCTAGCGTTACCAAGGATCACTCTTGAACTTGGTTTTAGATTTTGGTCATTATCATTCATCCTTATTGATCATCAATCCAAATAAAATCCTCATATCATCAAATCCAGGTTGACCGATTGTCTAGCAATTAGCCCAATCTTATCTCAAACAAATCCACTTCAGGCGAATCAATCATCCAAATCAATCCTATTGAGCCACATCCTTCTCGGCTAATCAATCATCGAATAAAATCAATCTTTTCATCACCAAGGTCATCCTAGCATCCTATTCCATCATATCATCTTGCATGCCCATTCATACCCGGTTGCAAACAAGGAAAATGGCCTAGCAACAAGCCCAAAATTCCCAACCAAACATCCCTCAAGATCCCAGCAACACAGCTAATGTCTCACAAGATCCCAACAACGGTACGAATATCCCTTGAGATCCTCATAATGGTACATCATCACAATCCAATATTGATGGTCAAAACACATCTTCGCTCGGGGACAAGAACATGGTCAACCAATCCGAACTTACATTTGAGGAACACTTTAGTAACCCTATCAATGTGCAAATGATAGATCGCCTTCTCGAGAAACATGGGGAAGAAATCTTGGCCCATCTAATTGGAAAAGGTGTCAAGCCTCCATTAGGTGTCGACCTATCCAAGTATGGTGGCTCCACATCTAACATACCCCAAGGCTCAAAAAATGCACCAGGTGGTTCGTATGGCCCCAATGCTCCTCTAGTGGAAGGTTGGCGTCAAGGTGAATTCAACAACACCATTATGTATCCTGTTAGCAATCCCCCACATCCTGCAATCTCGGTCATGGGGGCTTCTCAAGCAGCTGATCCCAACCATCCTTTTGCCTATGACATGCCACAAAATGTTCTGCAACCAACACCATTAATGCTAACAACACCATCCCTTTCAAATCAACCTCCCATCAATGCTGGGGGAACCCCTTTTACCGCATTGCCTCGACCTCCTGGGGCCACAAACCTACCATCGCCTTCGTACACATCTCAATAGCCTCTCCAATCCAACATACCAACTCCATTACTGCCATAAGGAACATCCCAACCGAATGTCCCCTTTGGTACCCAACAACCTTCGTTACAAAAAACCTCTACATTATCTCAGCCGCTTCACCAACAACGGCCCCCACATAACCCCATGATATCCTCACAACAACCACCACACCAATTGCAAGGCAATCCATCCCGACCTCCCAACCAAACCATATCCCCGTTCCTCACATCCATTCTACATATGCAAGTCCAATCACAATACATCCCATCTCGGCCCACACAACCCCTGACATCACATCAGCAACCTCCCTAACATTATTATTACCATAACCAATAGCAGTCCTAGTAACAACCACCTTATGTGGCCTCCCAATAGTCGCAACAGTACCTTCAATACCAATAGGCCAATCCACAACATCACATTCAAGCTCCCTAGCATCCCACTGCACATTTTTATCAAACAAATCCATACTATATCTCACAAAAACAACCCCAACACCAACAAAATCCCCTGGTGTACTAGCAAGGGATATCATCGTCTCACTATCAAAATCCATACCTCAATCTTTAGACACTGTCTTAGCAATATCCTTCGTTGTCCTATCATCCATATCCATCCAACCCATCCTTGGCTCTTGTGCCACAAGTCAACTTAGATCTGTTAGAGATCAAAGCCACTCTAAAAGATCAAGCTGGGACTGGCAAACAATCATTCAAATTTGAAGACATATGTCCCTATCCATTTGATCCCTCCATCTCATTGATCCCCTTCCCTAAACATTTCGAGATACCAAAATTCAACAAATACAAGGGAAACAAAGATCCTAAGGCCCACTTGCAAGAGTTTTACTTCTAGTGTCAGGAAGTTATGCACAATGACAACTATCTCCTGCGCCTATTCCCACGGAGCCTTACAGGCAATGCCCTAGAATGGTTCATGGGTCTAGAAAGAGGATCCATAAAATCCTTCGCAAATCTTTCAAAAAAATTTGTTTCTTACTTCTCCTTCAATTTGGAGAAGAACACTGATACATTAGATCTCTTTAAAGAGAAACAATGGGAAGGTGAAACCTTTGCTAGCTACCTACAGAGGTGGTGTGCACTAGCGAGCTGAATGAAAATCTCTCTCAAAGAGAAAGATATGGTGACCCTCTTTGTGGAAAACTTTCATCCTGACATGGCTTATAATTTTAGGTTACACTTTGTCACCACATTCTTTGAGATAGTGGAAAAGGGACCCATCCTCAAACATGCCCTTATTGCCAAAGGGCACATCAAGATACACCACTATGACAGATAAAGGCCATTTGGTGATAAGTATCGCTTTTGGAACAAGAACAAAAATGCAGTGAATGATGGTGTCACTGACACTAAACATGTTCAGGTGGCCAATACATCCCAAAGACAACAACCATTTGTACCTAATGCCATGTTCGTGCCATAGGGGGCATCTCGTCCTCAACAGTTGAACCAGAATGGTCAAAGGAATGACAAACATGAGTATGCTCAATTAGGAGAACCCTTGAGTGTCATCTTCAATAAGTTGTTACAGGTAAACTATCCAATCACCTACCCTGTCACCAAACCACTTGATGAATCCAAGCCTAAACCTGCTTGGTTTAGGGAGAATGAATATTGTGAATTCCATAAAATCAAAGGACACACTTTGAATAAGTGTTAAGGTCTCAAAAACTATGTCCAAGATCTTATCGATCGAGGAGATATCAAAGTTGACACCAGTCAAGCTTCGTCATCTAATGCTCAATTGCAAATATAGCAAAATGCCTTCCCTAACCACAGTCAAGGTGCAATAACCTCTGGTAGCAATCCCCAAGACAACAACACTAATAATATAAGCTATAAAAATGTACCCCTCAATTATGATGGCATTGTCCATTACATTGAGCATGTAGAACCCTGTGTGTCTATGATACATGTTAAAGCTAAAGATCCTCAATATGCTGTTACTACATGATAATCCTGCATTACTGTGCTAACAGCCTCCACATCCTCTCAATCAACTCCTGTAAACTCTTAGTACAACATTGTTGATCACTTAGGAAAGACCCCTGCTCATATCTCCATCTTGGATTTGCTTAAGTCTTCTCCCATACATCAAGAAATTCTCAATAAATCCTTACAAGAAACCCATGTACCTAATAACATCAATCCCACATGATTCCAAGCCCTAGTGGGAAACCTGGCTTTGTCTTACCAGCTACACTTCAGCCACAATGATATGCCAAATATTGATGCCAATCACAACTGTCCATTGCACATTGAAGTCCTAGTTGCCCGTCATAAAATAAAAAGGGTCCTAGTAGATAATGGCTCTACCCTCAATCTATGCACTCTAAAATTCATAAAATAGGTGGGGTATACCCAAGCGTATTTGAGTAACCAAATCATCACAATCAAGGCTTATGATAATGTAGAAAGAAATTTTGAAGGGATTATCAGTCTTCCTATTCAGGTTGGACTTGTAGTTTAGTGTACTACTTGTCAGGTCCTTGATCTAGACTTACTGTACAATCTCCTCCCTGGCCGCCCATGGCTCCATGCCATGGAAGCCATCCCCTCCATGTACCATCAGTGCCTAAAATTACTAGTTAATGGACAAGAGATCACCATTTATGCCAACCCCCAACCATTTGAATATTGTTGCGCTCTAGAAGCATTATTTCCCCATTTACATTATTGTCCTGGGGTTGACATGGGGGCATCCCAGTCATCATCCTCCAATCCACCATCCACCATGACAACCACTCCATCTCCCGCCGCCAATCCTTCTGTCACCAAAGTCCAGATCATTGAAAAGGGGTGGGGTGAATATGAAATGCATACAACCCTAAATGTGGTGACCATGCCACCGTCACCACACATGTACAACCAACCTTTGCAAGCTACTCCAAAAGAAGACAAGACCATCACCTTCAATGTTAAAAACATCCCCACCTCCACTTTCCAGTCCCTTAGTATAAAGAAAGATGCACTAGAAGAAGATATCAGTCAGTGGGTATACTGTGAAGAACCCCAACCGGATCCACCCCTAAAGGAATACTTCTAAGAAGTATACACTTGGTCAGCTAAGTTTGGAGAAAAGTATAACTACCAAGGAAGGGGCCTAGGTAAAGAACATGGGCGACTAAACCTATTGATACATCAAAGCTACCAAATAATATAGGCCTCGGATATAACAAAAAGTAGAAAGGCCCTACAACATCATCTAATACTTCCAATAGTGTTACTGTGGACGATGGCTCGTTGAGAGGCATACCCGAGGAGGAATCCATCATACACGCATACGATGACGTTGATCACATAGACCTGTCATCCATGTTCGAATGCCTATTCATCTATACCATTAGCCTATCCCTTCTTCATCCTGAGCTTATTGATTGGGACCTACATGATAGCAAACCTGTCAATGTCTCCTTGGATACATATGTCAACCTCATGGGATTGGGGGAGGATGAACGCTCCAGTCGCAAAAATAAAAAATGTTTATCTAGTGAAAACCTCCTTGAGGCACTTCTTGACATAGGAAAAGTAAAAATAAAGGACACATCTGACAACAAAAAACTCAAAGAGGTGCTGGAGGATGGAGAAGTTCATCTTCCCCTTGTGGGAACTCAATTATCCACAAAGTCACCGATCCTAATTGAGGAAACTCAAGAAGTTAATTTGGGTACTGCAGAAAACCCTAAAATCACCTATGTGGCCAAATCTTTATTAGAGCAAGAATATTCAGTCATTTTTTAGCTACTCCAAGATGGTATCATTAACTTTTCTTGGTCATACTCAAACATTCCAGGCTTAGATCCTTCTTTAGTAGTTCATCATCTGGATGTCCGCCCAGATGTCAAGCCTGTCAAACAGAAGCTACGCAAAATGCATCCACAAGTAGCATTATTAGTCAAGAAGGAATTGGAGAAACTACTAGATGTCAGTTTTATCAGACCCATTGACTACTCTGAGTGGATCTCCAACATAGTGCCTATTGCCAAGCCAAACATAGATATTCGGATTTGTACAGACTTTCGGGACCTTAACAAAGCCTGTCCAAAAGATGACTTCCCGCTGCCCTATATTGATATGTTGGTCAACTTGACTGTGGGACATGCAATGTTATCCCTTATGGATGGTTTCTTTGGTTACAATCAAATCCGAATTTCACTTGAAGATCAACACAAGACCGCTTTTACGACACCTTGGGCTACTTTTTGTTACAATTTGTTGTGTAGTTTTTGCACACATGCCCCGCTAAAAGCATGGACCCTCTTTTGCTTTCACTTTTGGTTTTTTTGCCCTTGTTATGTTGAGGTTTTGTTACCTTTGCATGTGCTTGAATTCTTATCTTATTCATGTAAATTCATCCCTTCTAGGAAGCACTTTGAAAATATAATGTTTTGGGAAATTTTTGGGTTTTTGGCTGCTTTCGGGAAAATCCACTTGTGCCAGAATTCGCCAGAGATTCTCTAAACCTCGTTCTGTTTGCTTGCATTGTGGTTCAAGAATTCCTGACCTTCCTAGAATTCTGTGCTGGTTGGATTTCTCTAAATGTCCGTCGTCTTGTCAGATTTCTAGGCTTTTGTCTGGATGTCTTGTCAATTGCATTAATGTCATTTGTACTATTCATGAGGGATGTATTTAGTTGATATTTGGGGATTTTCTTGCCATTATGCTTTATCATTTGTGTGCAATTGAGTGAGGGGCTTAGTCTTGATGTATTTGACTTGATTTGGAGCACTGGGTTTACAAATTGTTTGATTTGGTGGTGGTTTCCTAGGCATTATTGTTGTTGTTCTTTGCTGAGCGCCACTAAACTGTCATATGTTATTGCTGAAATTAAATTCCACTTCATCAAATGGTATGTACATGTTGCCTTGCTTTTGATTGATGGATGTGGGTGATCCTTGTGGGTTCTATATTTGCTTCGAGTTCAAATTCTTGTATGTTTGGGCATTTTGTGGCTAGGGTTGCTTGATATTGTTTGATTTATGATTTCCCCAAGTGAGTTTCGGGCTCATTTTTTCATTTGCATCACGAGGTGGCTTATTTTTGGGTCATAACGAGTCTTTGTGAAGCCTAGTGGTTGAGTTAACCTAAACCCCAAGCTTGCCCTATGTTTTTAATGGAATTTTTTTAGGGTTTTATGCCTAGGGCATCGCCATTCCCTCTTGATGTGCTTTCAGGTGAGCCTCAAATTTAAAGGTTATCTTTGGGAGGTTCAAGTGAAACTAGTTCCATGACCAAATTCCTCAAATTTGTGATAATTCGATCAATTTGAGCGAGATTGTGAGAGAATGTTGATATTTAGGTTTTCCTTTAGCTCCAAGATTTTCCTTTGCTGGCGGATTTCTCTGATTTTCTTGGTCTTCTCCATTTTCCCGAAATATGTTGAAACTCGGAGTCTTGCCTTATTCATGGATTTTCGTTGCTTCTGGATTCCCTCAAATTTTCCTTTGTCCCTTCATCTTTCTAGAATTTGCATATTATTGCTTCTTTTGCGAAAATCCGTCCCACGTGGAATTCCCCAAAATTTAGTGGAAAGTGAAGGAATATGAGATAGCATGGTTTGTTAACTTATTATTATGCATGTTATGATTAATTTGAGCTATTGTAAGATGTCTCATGCTATTTCTTAGCTTATGATGATTTACTAAATAACTAATAGATGCTTTTCATGTTCATTTCACTGGAATCTGCTTGGCTTGGAATTTTCCAAAATTCCTCTTTGGCCTGGATTCCGCAGATGGTTTGAAAACCCGAACTTTGATATGATCAAATTTTATGAGAATTAATGACACCTTGCTTATTTGGGATTCATTTTGATGATGATTATGTTGTTTATGATTGATTTAACTTGGATTTTAGGTGATCTGTACTATGGTTTATTTGTTAAGTGCAAGCTAAGTCAAGTAAGGTAGTGGCAAGTGGAACCAAGGGTAGAATAGTGGATGCAAGTTCAGAAGGGTCTTCTGTGTCTGAAGTAGAAAGGATCAAGATGGACATCAAGAGTAAGATCCTGAAGAGAAAGATTACTTCCATCTGGTCAAAAGTGACTAACACAAATGTTGGACTATGGGACTATGAGGAGTTCAAGGCTAGAATGGCAACACATAACCTTCTTTTACTGGCTAGAAAGATTTTGGAATCAGGATTGGCAAATGTGGCTGGATTCCCTCCCACAGTGTAATGTTATGAATTGGTTCTTAAGTGTTCCAGGCACTACGATAAGGGTACACAAAGGATAGTTGGCCCTCAAGGGATAATTGTAGCTAATTTGAATCTTGTGTCCATAGCCCAGACCTTTGACATGCTAGACAAATCTCATGTGGTGGCTTTTGATATGGATATGGCAAGGAAATTCTATGAAGAAGATACCATCAAATCCCAACAGGTTATCAACTCTTGGTTTGAGAAGCCCAAGTCTCACTATTCCGAGCTGCCCAAATAGCTGTTCATAGCAAAGTTTAAGAAGGAATATTATGATGCTAGCACCCTTCTTAGTAGAGTTGTAGGATTGAAGAGTGCTAGCATGTTTGAGGGCTGGATGTTCGAGGTCATTGCAAGGATGGAGCAAAATACTAATTATCATTAGGTAAGTATTATAAGTGCTATGATTCATGAGCAACTATGTAATGTCCTACAAACCAAGACCTTCACAATGACTTCCTACTTGGTCTATGCACTTGCAAGATTCCATCCATATAAGGGGCTAAGTACTAGAGGCATCTTCGGGCAGGATGTGATCTATGAGGTTTATCCACAACTGTATTTGGGTAACTCAATCTACAAAAGGCTGAATGATGCATTCACCATGTACATCACCAGGTTACTCCAAGGTGCAGAGTATGTGAGGATTTCTGATTAGGTTAAGGAGCTAATCAAGAGATACGGGGCTTGGTTCATACAGTTTCCCACCTTCTCGTACATAAGGATTGATGGTTGTCAAAGGGCTCCTTATCAACTTCCAAGGTATCCCACTAATCATATCATACTCTTGGAAGTCACAAGACAAATTTGTGAATTTGATGCCATCGTGAAGAAAGATAAGCATAAGAATGGACTTGGTGGAGATTTCCCTTTTGAGGATAGGCACTGGTGAGGCACATCCCTCCATTAACTCAGCTCAGGCTTTAGAAGAGGAGATGAGTACTCTTGGGTTATCCTTCCATTCCAAGAGGCCTAGGTTTGATAGAACTGGCGAAGCACAAAAGAAAGCCAGTAGAGAGTATAGCCACAAGGATGATTTGGAAAACTATTGGGCTAACTGCAATGATGAGTATGAGGTAAGAAAGAAGTTTTCTTGGCTACTAGTAGATTCAGTCTGATTATATAATGTGAAGGCAGTTCCAGATTAGGTTGAAGATGATGGAGATTTGATTCAAGGCCATGCTTATGAGGTAGTAAAGGATAAACAAATTGGTGAAATAGATTGGTTGGAAGAAGGAAAAATAGAGTTAGAGTAGTTAATGAATGTAGTCATTAAGTATACAAAGCTATGGCTGAAGCATAAGATATGGGAATTGTAGAATGAAGGTGTGCAATGCACCTATGATCTAATGGGAGACATAGAGTCTCATTCTACTTCCGAGGAGTCAGCTGAGCAGGATCCCAAGGGTAAGGGCAAGGTGAGATCTCCTTTTAAAATCAAGATTAAAGATGTTCAAGTAGAGGAAGCTTGGGAAATAGAAAAAAAAAGAAAACCTATTTCCAAGAAAAGGGGGCACACTTCAAAGGCTAAGAAGCATGGAAAAGAGGAATTTGAAAAGCAAGATCCTGAGGTTAATGATTCTGTGCCCAAGAGAAGAAGAATCATAAGATTGTTACAAAAGGAAAAGGTAAGCTCCAAGGCTGGAAAAGAAGTTAACCCACCTATGGTAAATGTGGAGAGCTCAGGAGAAAGGACACAAATGTACACAAGGAAATCAAGAACTCCTCCTAAGGATAGTATGCCAAGCAAAGATCCTCCTCCGGTTACTCCTCATGCAGAACAACATGGCGATATCCCTTCTTCCCATGAAGATCACGAGGAACCAGGTGAATCTAGGGAAGTTGAGAATTGCCTAGATAGAGAAGGAGAAGAATTTCAAGAGGGAGAACTCTTTGGTGTTGAGGCAGAAATGGAGAGGGTGTTGCACTCTCCCTTGGTTACATATGATGATTCACCTGCTAGAAGTGAAGAGGATAGACCACCTCTGAGAGAAGAAATGCCAGTTAGGACTCCATCACCTGTGCATAGAGAGGAGCATACTAGAGAAAAAGAAGATAAGGACAAGGGGATTCTTGAGAAACATAATTCGAATGAGGATGCACCTAGGGATCAGTCAGATGAGGTTGGGAAAAGTAAAATGCAAACAAAATCCACTATTCTAGGTTGGATAGATAAGGAGTTAAAGAGCAAACATATCATTGTGGATGACACCCCTCCCAATTGGGATGAGCTATTGGCGAACATAGGAAAGGGTAAAGGAAAGAAGAAGGCCAAGGTTATTTCCAGGATTGAAAGAGATGAGGTGAACAATAGGGTAGTCCACATTGCTACTCCTGCTTCAGATAAGAACATAGATGATGTAACTGGAGAGGATTACAATGTACATACCATCAACCTTGGGACTACTTCTATGGAGTAGGATATTGAAGAATATGAAGGATCTAGTGCAGTAATCTTGGTTAGGTTGAGGAAAGAAGTGCAGACTAAGCAAGAGATAAAGGAGAGTGATAAATTAAAGTACTTGCAGGACTTGATGAAGCCCTTGCAATCTATTAGCTCTTCACCTTCTGCTGCGAGTTTCTTGCCACAAGAAACCATAATTGAGTTGGAAAGAATGAAGGCCACTACTCTTGCCACAACGAACTAGTTATAGGGGGTGAAAACTAAGGGAGATAATGCTATCAAGGACATCCTTTCAACCAGAGGAGATGCAATGAGGTCAATAAATTGGTTGAAAGATGTATTGGCTCAAGATAAAGAGGATGTAGATCTCCTGTTGCAGAAAACCAGAACCATCATGGAATACATTAAGGATAAGTTGGTGAGTGTTGGAATTCTCCCTTCCTCTAGAGCTGTAGAACCTTGGGAATGGTTTGAAGCTCTAAAAATAAGGCAAATGGTTTTGAAGAAGATATATAAGCAGAGGAGGAAAATTGAGGACACCCTGAAAAAATATCTATAATAGATGCATTTCCTTCTTCGAAGTGATGATAGGGAGAAAGAGGTTTGCACCGAAGAATTTGAACTTAGAACAGTTGAGAAAATGGTGGTGAGATGTATATTCTCCAATCCATGAAGATCCAGCTAATGAACATCAGTTGGATGATGCAACCACTTATATTGCAGTTATTGAGAAACATTAGTCTAGTAAGGTTGAGTGGGATAAGTCGGTGGAGTAGTCAAGGGAAAATATTAAATCCATTGAGAAGAGAATTAAGGTTTTACCTCTGCCACCTATAGCTGACTTGGACAAAGTACTTTTGATGGTGCATGATAGGGTGGAGCAAAATAAAGACAAAGGGGAAAGAAGTTAATGCAAGGTTGCATCGGAATTTGTGCTTCCCTATTATTTTGCATGCATTGGTTCGAACTATATTGGAGATCCCATGCCCACCTAGATGGAGTTCATGCATTTAATGCATATTCTATCTTATTTCGAATTCCTCTTGGCCGACTTGTTTTATGGCCATTTATTATCATTGTAAATTCTAACTAGGCCGACATGCCTCAAAGGGTTTCTATTAATATGGCATTCTGCCTCATTTGTAAGGGATAGCTAGATAGTTTTCTTGGAGCGAATTAAGCAGTATAGCAAGAGCTAGAGTTGGGAGTTAGTTTTATTTTCAAGAAAGCAAGTGTTGTAATAGAATACTGGAATTGTTGCTACTTTGGGTGATTTAATGCAAGTGAAGACATTGTGATTTGGTCCCTTTCTTGTGTTGAATTTTATCTGGCATGGTTCTTGTGATTCTATATTTGGAATTGCTTAAGTTATTTGATAGATGTGTTAGGTTTAATATTAGATAAATTGATAGTGTTTATGATTTAGTACTTGAAATGTTGCAACAATCTCTAGTCCATACTTTTCACAACCAACTGATTGTTAGTTGCTTTGCAAAGTTAGCCTGGACTTTTATATTCATTAAGCTTAGTTCAATTGTGAAGGTTTATTCATTTCGATTGCAATAGGGTTGTTTTAAATGAATTTTCATGATCTAAAATTTTTTAATGCCTTAGAAGATTGCACTATTTCTATAAGATTGTAGATCCATTTGGATCAAGTAGAAATCAATTTATGAGGGATTGGTCCATTTCAAGTGTTTGTCATTTGCATTGTTAATCTTAGGTTTAGTGTTAAGTCTAAGAATCTCTTTGAAAACTTATATATTTTTTTATTTCATTTATCATTTGGGTTAGTTTTAGGATTGAAGTATCATCATATTGCTAGATTTGATAAATTAAAGATTCAATATTTGCTTGTAGTAAGGCCCCTTTGTGATTACCAACATTTTCACATTTATCACTAAGTTGTTTATGCATTGTCAAGACTTGATATTAGAGACCTTGGGATTATCTCTTGAGGCTTGCTGATAGAGATTTACCTTTCAAGAGAGATAAAATATCATATTTTGTCTGAGTTGTTGCTGTGCATAAAACACCATCAACACAATGTTATGCCCTTTGGTCTCAAGAATGCAGGGGCGACATATCAAAGGGAAATGACTGTCATCTTCCATGACCTTATCCATATTATCATGGAGGATTATGTTGATGAATTGCTAGGAAAATCCAGAACCTAAGCAGAGCATCCTTTCATCTTGAAAAAGATCTTCGAGCGGTTAGAACATTACAAGCTGCGACTAAATCCAAAAAAATGTGTATTTGGTGTCACATTAGGAAAATTGTTGGGTTTAATAGTCTCTTGAAGGGGTATTGAGGTTGATCATGCCAAGATGAAAGCTATTCTAGACATGCCACCCTCTCGCAATCTAAAACAATTAAGAAGTATCTAAGGGAAGATGCAATCCATTCATCAGTTCATAGCCTAGCTTACGGATAAGTGTCAGTCATTCACCCATCTTTTGAAAAAAGACTCCACCTTCTGATGGAACCAATAGTGTCAAACAAGTTTTGATAAAATCAAGGAATACTTAGATCATCCACCGATCTTGATGCCACCTATTTTAGGGAAGCCCCTCCTACTTTACATCTCTGCCACTTCAGTCGCACTGGGGGCATTGTTGGCACAACATGATGAATCGTCAAAAGAAAGAGAAATCTACTACATCAGTCGAACACTGGTCGGCTATGAATTAAACTACTCTCCCATGGAGAAAGTCTACCTTGCGGTAGTATTCAACACACAAAAATTCTGACATTACATTCTCAACCATCTAGTCAAATTAATAGCAAAAATTGATCCACTAAAGTATCTATTATCTAGAACCACTCTAATTGGTAGCATGGCTAAGTGGGTCATGCTCCTAAGTGAATTTGACATAGAGTTCGTGCATCAAAAAGCCATAAAGGAAAAATTCATAGCTGATCAGTTGTCCGAGGCACCATTAGTGGATGCTTACCCTCTACTCACTAAATTTCTAGATGAAGAAGTTTTCACAGTCACAAAAGCATCTATTTGGATATTGTATTTTGATGGTTCATATACTCATAATGGATTAGGCACAAAAATTCTATTGGTTACCCCTCAAGGTGACTACATTCCAAAATCATTCAGGATAGCATTCTCATGTACCAACAACATAGCTGAGTACGAAGATCTCCTCATGGGCCTTCGAATTGCAAAGAAATGGAATATAACTCACTTGAGAGTCTTTGGTGATTCATTGTTGGTCATCAAGCAAGTTAATGATGAATTCCTAACAAAAGATGATAAGCTATTACCCTATAAGCGCATGGTCAATGATTTCAAGAAATATTTCACCTTCATACAATTTGACCAAATTCCTAGAACACAGAACAAAGCAACTGATGCAATGGCTACCATTGGCTCCCTGATTGACATGCCTAAAGATCAAATAGAGTGCAAGTTCCTTATGAAACAATGTCTAATCCCAACATATGATATCCCTGAGACTGACATGGTGTGCGACATTGTGGGTCCCACTTCCCCATGGTACCAAGATATATATGCCTATCTGCATGATAATATTCTCCCTCTAGATCTTACACGCAATCAACACAAGTCCTTCGTTCATCGCTCTTCCTAATACATTATCATTGGTGATATGCTTTATCATTGTGGGTATGATGCAATCCTCCTTAGATGTCTGAATGAGACTGAAGCCCATACTGCACTAACAAAAGTACATAGTGGCATTTTTGGGGCTCATTCAAATGGTATGGCTTTGGCCAAAAGGATTCTCCGAGCTGGATATTATTGGCCTAGATTAGAACATGATGCTTGTGAATTCGTGAAGAAATTCCTTCTTTTCCAGCAACACACAGATTTGATTCATGCTCCAACACAAGACCTTCAGCCCCTCTTAGCACCGTGGCCCTTCTCTCAATGGCGTTTTGACTTGATTGGAAAGATTTACCCACCATCTTCTGACAACCATACATTCATAATTACTGCTACTGAGTACTTCACCAAGTTGATGGAAACAATGCCACTCTCACAAATCAGCGGTACTCAAATTTCAAAATTCATCCTTTACCATATTCTCTGCAGATATGGTATTCCATCCACTATCCTCTCTAATAATGGAAGACCTTTTAAAAAATAGGCCATGAAAAATCTCTGCGACACCTTTCATATCCAGTATCATTGGTCAACACCTTATTACCCCAAGGGTAATGGTCAGGCAGAAGCAACCAACAAGACCCTTATCCACATCCTCAAAAAGGTGGTCAATAACATTGGTTGAGATTGGCACCTCCATATTTATCTCGCCCTCTGGGACTATCGCACATCCATCCACACCCCTACAGGTGCCACTCCCTATTCTTCAGTGGATGGCGTTGAAGCGATCTTGCCAATAGAAGTTGAGCTCCCATCAATAAGGATTTGTCTTAAGAACCTTATTAGCGAGGAGGATGCTCATGTTGCACGGCTTGCACAATTGTAGTTACTTGTTGAAAGAAGAATCAAAGCCTATGATCATCTGTAAGCATACCAAAACCGCCTCAAGTGTAACTACAATAAGAAGGTTCTTCCTTGACAGTTCCAGGTTGGTGATCTTGTCCTTAAAAAGAACTAGTGCACCTAGTAGGACCGTGATAAAAAGGGAAAATTTGAGGCAATCTGGTTGGGTCCTTACATCATAAGCACTAAATATGGCTCCAGGGCATACATACTTGCTACCCTTGAAGGAGAGCCTCTTGAAGAGCCTATCAATATCATGCATCTAAAGAGGTTCTACACCTAAGTCCGCTTGGTAACCCCACCTATCAAAAAATCAAAAAATTAAAAAAAATTAAAAAATCAAAAAAAGAAAAAAAGAAAAGAAAAGAAAAGAGATAAAAAATATAAAAAAAGTCCAAAAATAGTAAAGAGAAATAAGTTCCTCCTATGGTGAAAAACCACTTTTGTTGGCACTCGATAAGTACGGGTGGTGAAAACCTGGTAACAGGCGTCATCCGTAGAGGGATTAATCATTATCTACCTAGCATTCTAGTTATTTTATGCTTTCATCCGCCCTATCATCCTCACCCATCCCATCCTCGGCCGCTTGGTATATCTCTTGATTAAGCGTTGATGATCCATCTTGGCTATCCCTCATCCCCGAAGCTACAAGATCCCACCTGGTTTATGTCGCTCATCCGATTGTTACTTCCATGAAAATTTCATATAGCCCCCCATCGTGTCGGTCTCCATCTAGATCTCATCCTGTCACTTCCTTAGTCAAAATACGTTTCCCCTACGCTATCACATAGGAAAGGTTGATCATTTGATCTACCCCTGGGGTATTCTGACCATCCTGTGTTGGTCGTCCATCATCTACCTTCATCATCCTCTTTTTTCTTTATCCATGGTCTTTTCCTGAACTACAAGGGCTCTACGATTTCACATAGGTAAGGCTAATATTTGATCAACCGTCGAGCCCCTAGGTCTGTAGGGTGTGTCAGTCTGTGTCCTCGTCTAGATCGTTCTTCACAAACAAAATCCCCTAGTGTCAAGACATCTAATAAAAAGCATCTCGCATCAACTGGGTCATTCTAGTTTAGTATCCATCATCGGTCTCAAGAAGATGCATCCTTCCTAGCAGACCACATCAATTCCCATCCATCCCCTTGATCCTATGGCAAAGGACATTTGAAATTGATTGTGATTTTTGATGCTTTTGGACTTTTTTTTATCATATTGAGCTCCCTATCATCACTTCTCATGGTCGCCTTGATCCATCATATCATGATGTGCTTTGACTTGTTAACATAGGGGCGTATCTTGATCTTTTCTTTGTTGTTGTCTTCTCAGTTGTCCCACGTAGTACCCACCAAGATCCTTGAGGTCTTGTATTACGCTGGGGCATCCTTGTGTGTTTGTGGTTATCCCAATACCTAGCCCGACCAAGGTCATCGTGACCTTGAGGTGTCGGGATAGCCTTTTTGGTTTGCTGTGTTTGTTTCATGTATTGGATGCCAACTCGCCTTGGTCTTACATATCAGGGTATTCGGTATCTAATACTATAGTAAAAATAAATGCTCTGAAGATGGAAAATTGCGTTCTTAACTACATTTCATTTCACTACATACACTCTTCATTTAGCTGGGTTTGTGACCCATGTCTTGTGATTTAGGTTGTGCAAAACTTTGACTCTTTTCCCTCTTGATTTTCCTCTCAAGATACTAATGGTTTTTTGACAGGTGTAGTATCACACCCATAGTACACCTATTGCCTATCCGCATTCCTATGGAAGTCCTTACTGGCACTTAGGTTTGCATTATAGGAACTCATCTTTCATTCATATTTCATGTTATGTTATAGATGTAATATATTTCATAGTTAATAAACTAATTAGATGAAGCCTTATAGTTTCATTTAACCCATACATGTCCATATTAACATATACATAATGCATTCATCCTGCATTATCAACATTCATACATAAACCAAATCATCCATCCACATAAGCATGAAATATCATATACATGTGCATACATAAAACAAATCATCCATCCACATAAGCATGAAACATCATATACTTATGAATACATAAACCAAATCATCCATCCACGTAAGCATGAAACATCATATATGTATGAATACATAAACCAAATCATCGATCCACATAAGCATGCATACATAAACTGAATCATCCATCACAAAAAAACATAATGCATAGTGTGAATAAAGGGCTGTCACATATCATATTCAAAATAATACAATGTACATCTCATCACAAAATCTCAAGCATAATATACCACATATCCATCATATACCATCAAATAAGGTACAAAATCCAGAGATGTAGAACACCTCTCATCTCTGTCGATAAGTACTAAATCTCCATCCTCTATTTGTTAAAAAATTGGTATCCTATCATCTGCTCTTTGACTGCTCTACTGTGAGCTGCCCACGTCTGATCTTTGTAGAGAGTCAGGCACTGGCCCTCTGTGCGTAGAATTCCCCTGATACTCATAGGTGGGGGTCCCTTGGTAAGCACTGTAAGGAGAAGGAGTTCACCGATAGTCACTATACCCTCTGGTACGTGTCCCTAATGACTGGGACAATACTGGCATCTGAGGTACCTGTTTGATGTCATGCACCATGTGCTACGCCGGATCTAGAACGATGTGCTCATACGCACACTTCCAGTAACTTTCCTCCTGCATATAATCATCC
>VDFB02119733.1:0-22631 GCA_007258455.2 Sequoia sempervirens | reverse complement strand
TCCTTATCATATTA
The DNA here is from genome assembly GCA_007258455.2 of Sequoia sempervirens. NCBI lineage: Eukaryota > Viridiplantae > Streptophyta > Pinopsida > Cupressales > Cupressaceae > Sequoia > Sequoia sempervirens. Next base: position 22,617 of record VDFB02119733.1, on the reverse strand, counting down.
ACACTTGGCTCCACAACTTCAAGCATGTTTATCACATTTTCTGCTGCTATATAGGTGTAGTTGATTGCAACTTTGCCATTATGTGATTTAGAGGTTTCCCCCTTGTTGTAATTAGGCAAAGGTTCCTTAAAAGCCTTATGATCAGCATTGGTATTTAGGCCATCAACTTGAAGCTTTCCACTTTCTATAAAATCTTGGATGATATGTTTTAATCTCCAATAGCTTTTCACAAGTATGTATTAGCCATTATGAAATTTGCTGTATCGCCTTGTCATCCACCAATGTGGGTTTAGGATCCGAATGGGTTTGCGTGATCCCCTGATGGACAAAGCAGCAAGTTGTTAGTAATGAGAGTTTTGAGAATATCCTCATATGAGTCACCCAATTTGGTAAATTTCCGCTTCTGGTTTTTGGGCCTCTCCTGATATCTTGATTTACTTTCTTGTTGTGGAGGTGCATTAAGCTTCATTGCTTGCACAACCTTAGTCAAATTAAGAACACTTTGATCTCTTGATTGGGAAGAATCCACAACTCCATCATTGACAATTTGTTTGTTTTTGTTCCAATTGTTGTTCTTCCCTTTATCCCTATTGTTGTGTTGACCATTGTTGGTATTTTTGTTATGTCTGGTCAAAATGCCTTGTTCTTTTAGAACATCCTCAATGCGGCATGCAGTTTCAATCATGGTATCAAAGGAAGTGAAGACTATCTTTTTGATCTCATATCTCATTTCAGGCACCAAATTACTAATAAGTATGTCAATATTTTCATCCTCATGGATCGTCCTAGGATACCGAGAGCATTGTCTCCTCCACCTTTGCAAGAAGGTAACAAAGGGTTCCCCCTGATTTTGTTTCAAGTTGCATAGGTCCAACATAGTAACAGATCTTGACAGATTGCATGTAAGTGTTGAACGAACTCCATGAGTGCCCCCAAAATTTTGACAGATAGAAAATATCCACGGTCATTCTTTGCACTTTAGAACAACCTCATCAAATAGGAGTCATATCCGATGGAATTCAAAGTTTTATAGTATAGAACGATGCACATGGCTGTGTGGATCACCACCGCTTATCATATTTATCGATTGTGGGAAATCCACCTCTTTGGAAAATATTTACCATAATTTCATTAATGGATTAGGACAAATTGAGTCTAGTGAGAATGAGCTCTTAGGTTGCATCATTTTCTCCACCATTTGCTTCATTTGGCGGATTTCTTCCTCTTGAGAGGGATTTTGCTTTTGTATTTTGTTGTCCACATCAAAATTATAAGGGACTCTAGCACCCTTGTTGATTAGACTTTCCAAGAACTTATCTTTGTTTTTTTCCAAATACCTCTCCACATACCGTTGGAAGATAGGCTCTTGTTGTATTCGCATGAAGTCTTGAGTATCAAAGTCATAATGTGAGCTACCACCTCCATGTTGGGAACCAGGATGTACATGTTGGGAGTGTGGTCTTGAATTTCTGGGAGGAGTTTTCCTCCTATAGTGAGCATACTGAGAGGCCCTTCTTCCTCTAGGACTAGGAGATCTAGAATGGGTCCTTGACCGCCTTCTACTTCTTGGTGTTCTCTGAAGGTGGAGGGAGTGAGAATGCGTCCACCGTTAGTACCCCTTGTATTGTATTGTTTGTTTAATTGGTGGGCTAACTCGCCGCATCTTTTCTCTGAGTGAGTTTCCTTGTACTCTCCAATAAAGCTTGCCTTCTTCCCTCAAGTTGTCTAAACTTTCTTGCTTTGCGCCTTTGTTCATCTAGAAAGGCTTTTCAAGGTTTCAATTTTTCGGTTTATCACTTGTGAACCTTGAGGTATGTTGAAGTGGTGAGTTTGGTCTAGACTATTTGAACAAGTCATTGGTATACATTGTATTGACATGAGCATCACGAGGTTCATTGTCTTGGTCTTCGTGTTGTGACCATTGTTCTTGGTGAGCTCGTCTCTTATACCTTTCATCCCGTTGATGGGCATCCAAATATCTTGCATTAATGAGGGGTGAACCAGGTTGATCATCATGAGAATAATTTCCAAATATCATGTTGTTTCTATGTTGTTCATAGATATCATCAAGATTTTGATCCATGGCTTCCCTCTCCCGCCGAGTGACAGTATAACTCATATCCATACCTGAGTGGGAAGGTGCTAAGGGGGTACTCAAGTCACTAAAATGGCTCTTTGGGTCAAAATAGGTTTCGTGACCGACTTAGGTGATCAATAAATATTGGTCTTTTCCTTTCTTTGACGAGTCTGTCTCGGGGTAGTTGGTTAAAGACTATCCGAGGTCGCTTCTTGGCTCACTTTGATATCTGTTGTGACTGATATGAAAGGGAGAGTTTAGGAAACAGACACTTAAGAAACTACTACTCGCAGACTAGGATAGTAAAGCTTCTGTCCGAGAGAGATGGTGAAATAGGAACTGCTGTAAATAGGTGCAAACCAACACCGCCACGTAGGTGTTTCAATTGGGTGAACACCCTAGCACATATGGATCAAGAGGATGACTTACACAAAGTGTACTGAGTTTGAATTGTATGAAAATGGGTGGACAAGGAGACTACTAGCACTCTCCAAGTGTGTTATCAAAGAGTCTAAAAATTTATCTATTTGACAGGAACAATTCCTAATTTTCCAATCTCAAGCAAAATCACTTATGAGATCAAGGATCACTAATTCAAAAGGTCAAGGACACATGAACCCTAAATATAGAACAGGTCTCTAAAACTGGGACAAGTCACCTAATCGAAGAACTCAGTATTTCAGTTTGTTGTTTGTTTTCAAAGATCAAGCAAGTATATCAACAGATTTTGATCAAGCACATAGGTTTCAATCAGACAAGTTGTGATACAAAAAGTAGTCAATAACAGATCTATCAAGGATAAAGCAACTTGATAGTATCAGGAGAGTCTTGTTTGAAGATGTTTGGACAATGTTTAAGACTCAAAAACAAACACATAGCTATCCCTACCAAAGAAAATGATGAGAAGCCAAAACCTTTTCCCCATTGCTTATGTGCATACGTGCACTTCACACAGCCGTGTCACCCCCTAGAGGGCGCCTGTGTTTTTGGTGTTTCCAAGGACTCAACAGTGTATGCTCAAAGGTTACCCTTGTAGCAGGGGCCAATGTTGCAACCGCCTCCAAACGTCCAGGTGTATGCCTATGATGGGAATCTGTGTATGATCAACATACGGAGAGATTCTTCCCCCTCCTTGCGCAAATATTATGACTCCTTTCGGAGGTGAACCGGGTAGGCAACTAACTAAGAGGTTTTTACTTGGCTTCCATTCACAATAACCTTCGGTGCCTCTGATTCAGAGCTTGGGCCTCATAGCCACACCAACACCTGAAAATCACACACCCCCGCAAGAAAGGCTCGGAGCGGCGCCGCTCAGTGCAATAAATAGAGCTTTTCCATGATGATCATCCAAGTCATGGAAAAGAAGTTACTATGGTCTTGGAGTCTTTAGACTCAACAAGACGTTCTTTATTATAGTGGAGGTGGAATCGCCGGTGATAGGTGTGTACTCACTTGGGTCGTTCCCGGAGGTTCAACTTCCGGCAAGCCCTCTAAAGGTGACACTGGACATGGCTCGGATTCGGGTTTCTGATTTTCTGATTCTCCTAAAAGGAGAAGAGTATACTTCTAGCCTGCCTTCCAAACACGCTAAACAACCTTAATCACCGAGTTAGTTTCACTTCACCAAATCCACATGCTTTTGGGTTTCTGATTCTCTCAATGAGAGAAGAGCATAATCCCCTGACAAGTGAAAGTGCTAAAGATTCACTACCTTGCTCCGCTCCCTAAGAGTTCGTCATATGAGTAAGATCATTAGGAGCCTGGATTTGTCCATGGTCATCACCCCCATGTAACAAAGAGCCAAATTCCCTACTCACTATCGAAACTCCTAAGAATTTTAACGAAGCCCTAATTAGACTATGTGAATTGAAAAGCAGGAAAACAAACACAATGTTTTTTTTAAATAAGATCTTTGACAAGCGTAAGTGTTTGTTTTCAAGTCTTTGTCACGCGTCCTGCAATCAAACCGTTAGTGTGTTTCAAGTTCTCTGACTGGCATCCTACAGAAATTGTTATGCTGTGAAAAAAAAAATTCAGAAGAACCAGAAGAACAAAAGTTGGAATCTATCAAAAAAAAAAAGAGATTAATTAAAAATCTAATTTAATCTAGTCAAAATTTAATCTAAAAAGAATTAGTTAACAAAACTAAAATTAAACTAAATTAATCTAATACTAAACTAAAAATTTAAAACAAAACTAATCTAAATTAATAAAATTAAAAATCTAATCTAAATTAAAAAATAAAAAAATCCTCTTGGATCTAAAAAGAAAAACTCCTGATTGCACGTTTCCCAAGAAAATAACTCAAAAGATAAAGGCTGAGTTCTGACAAATAAATCAGATACCTGGTAAAAATTTTGCAAAAAATAGGTCTGATATCTGAGAAAAGGGCAGAACTAGCTTTCCAACGCCTATCTGTTTTCGAAAAACAGAGCCAGGATGCAAAAGTTACGCCTTCCGGAGTGAAAACAACAACTTCTGGCTTTGACAGGCGAAAAAGGTATCAAAATAGCAAAATCAGAAGAAAAAAAATACTAGTACCACTAGAACAGCGTCGGAAGCAGCTTTCCGACGATATCTCGTTTTCGAAAAACGGAGACCATATGCTCAAGATATGACCATTTTACTAAATATGCTCATTTAGGCTTTAAACCAAAAATTTTATTAATTTAAAGATGAAAAAATTAATAAAATATTTAGCTGAACCTTCATGCACGAAAATCGAGGTAGCACAAAAATCAAAATGGTATAGAAATCGATGTGTCCGTATGGATCCGTACGGATTTTTTCTGGCAATTGTTTTGAAATTTTTCAAAACACTAAAAAATTAATTTTCAGCAAACCCTATCATATTTTATATGAAAATAGGGGTTTTTGGGCCTTCTGAGCACATCTATGTAGTTCGTTTTGCACCAACATGCACTATTTGAGAGATCAAAGTCAAAATTTCTTAAAAAATGATGAAAAACCACGGTGAGCGCCAAAATGTATAACTGAAAATATGTTATACTTATGTGAATCCTTGCATGCAAGGATACTCAATAATGAGTCATTGCAAATCAATTCACAGCTCTCTATCCGAGAAGAGCAGGGATTGATATTGTGGCCCTCAGATTGACCCAGTTACCCCTACAAATACAGTCTCGGAATGAGAGATTCAAAGAGGAGAAGCAAGAATGCCAACTTGCGAACCTGCTCTTGCAATGCAACAAAGAAAACTAATCTAAATGACCCGAAATGCAATAAACAAAACTAATTTGAGTTGAAATGTGAAATTGATCTACATGCAATGCTAAATGAATTATTTTGCAAATTAATCTACTATGAAGATTGTTAAAATGTAATATTAAACTATATGCTCAAAAACTAAGATGTTATGAAAATCAAACTAATGCGTAATCTCAAATGACAAAATTCAAGAAAATTTATATACAAGTCCATGTAAAATTACATCTTTTGAAATGAGAAATGAGGTTTTATTTATAGGCAAAAGAATTAGTTACAAATTCGTATAATGTGGGATAATAGAAAAAATAAAGTCAAATCTTGATTGGAATTAGTTTATTTCCTTTAACTCGATTTGTTTCTTTTTTCACAGGACATTCTTGAGAGGATATTTCATTATTTTATTTAACGATGATAATATTCTTTAATAAATAAACAAGATTTAATTTATAAATGAATATTAATAAAATTAAAAGAAAATTATTTAATTAAAATAGATTTAATTAAATAAAGTATCATTTATTTAAGCAATATTAACTTCCACTAACAACATTATTATTTATTAAAATGGATTTATTTTTCGATTAATAAAATTAATGAAGCATTCAAACCTTAGGGAAAATTGAAACATTTGAAATAGTTATGAATTGATTAAGAAATTTGATTTGAAAATGCGACAATCGTTGATTCAGAAAGTTGATGTTGACAAATTAAATAAATGGGGCCCAAAGTCTAGGTGACCATTTTAGGTTGCATACAACATGTGTATATGAATACATCCTTCCATGTACCATATGCATCTATACCTATATGCAAATATGCATACATCCATGTATACATATGTTCATATCTCCATCTCTCCACGTAGTTTTGTTTTCTATGTATACATGTGCCTGTTGATGCATCCATGCATATATCTATGAATAGCTCTACATGTTTCTCTCTCCATGTATTTAGTGTTCTCCACTGCATCAGCATTTGCATTGTTCTCAGTTTTATGACCTTCCATATTTATTTTTTCCATAGTATATGCATAACAACTTCCACTTTGTCTTCTATTTTGACTCTTCTATCCATAAGTATCTAGAGGAAGGGAGAATTCCATCACCCACCAACTTATCCTCAGTGTATTCCATGATGGTTCTGGTTTTCTGCAACAGGAGATCTACATCCTCTTTATCTTGAGCCAATACATCTTTCAACCAATTTATTGACCTCATTGCATCTCCTCCGGTTGAAAGGATGTCCTTGATAGCATTATCTCCCTTAGTTTGCACCCCCTGTAACCAGTTCCTTGTGGCAAGAGTAGTGGCCTTCATTCTTTCCAGCTCAGTTATGGTTTCTTGTGGCAGGAAACTCGCAGTAGAAGATGAAGAGCTAATAGATTGCAAGGGCTTCATAAAGTCCTGCAAGTACTTCTTTAATTTCTCATTCTCCTTCTTCAGCTCTTGCTTAGTCTGCACTTCTTTCCTCAACCTACCCAAGATTACTACACTAGAGCCTTCATATTATTCAATATCCTGCTCCATAGAAGTAGGCCCAAGGTTGATGGTTTGTACATTGTAATCCTCTCCAATTACATCATCTATGTTCTTATTTGAAGCAAGAGTAGCAATGTGGACTACCATGTTGTTGGCCTCATCTCTTTCAATCCTGGAAATAACCTTGTCCTTCTTCTTTCCTATACCCTTTCCTATGTTCACCAATAGCTCATCCCAATTGGGAGGGGTGTCATCCACAATGATCTGTTTGCTCTTTAACTCCTTATCTATATAACTTGGAACAATGGATTATGTCTACATTTTACTCTTCCCAACCTCATCTAACTGATCTCTAGGTGCATCCTCATTCGAATTTCATTTCTCAAGAATCCCCTTAGCCTTATCTTATTTTTCTTCAGTATGCTCCTCTCTATACATAGGTGATGGAGTCCTAACTGGCATTTCTTCTCTCGGAGGCGGTCTATCCTCTTCACTTCTAGCAAGTGAATCATCATATGTAACCAAGGGAGACTACAACACCCTCTCCATTTCTGCCTCAGCACCAAAGATCTCTCCCTCTTGAAATTCCTCTCCTTCTGTATCTGGGCAATTCTCAGCTTCGCTAGATTCACCTGGTTCCTTGTGAGCTTCATGGTAAGAAGGTATATCATCATGTTGTTCTACATGAGGAGTAACGGGAGGAGTATCCTTGCTTGGCATACTTCCCTTAGGAGAAGGAATTCTTGATTTCCTTGTGTACACCTATGTCCTTTCTCCTGAGCTCTCCACATTTACCACAGGTGGCTTAACTTCTTCTCCAGCCTTGGAGCTTACCTTTTCCTTTTGTGACAATCTTTCGATTCTTCTTCTCTTGGGCATAGAATCATTAACCTCAAGATCTTGCTTTTCAGCTTCCTCTTTTCCAGGCTTCTTAGCCTTTGAAGTGTGCCCCCTTTTCTTGGCAATAGGTTTTCTTTATTTTTTTGTTTCCCAAGCTTCCTCTACTTGAACATCTTTAATCTTGATTTTAAAAGGAGAGCTCACCTTGCCCTTACCCTTGGGATCCTGCTTAGCTGACTCCTCGGAAGTAGAATGAGACTCTAAGTCTCCCATCAGATCATAGGTGCATTACACACCTTCATTCTACAATTCCCATATCTTATGCTTCAGCCACAACTTTGTATACTTAATGACTGGATTCATTAATTGCTCTAACTCTATTTTTTCTTCTTCCAACCAATCTATTCCGCCAATTGGTCTATCCTTTACTGCCTCATAAGCATGGCCTTGAATCAAATCTCCATCATCTTCAACCTGATCTGGAACTGCCTTCACATTATATAATCGGACTGAATCTACTGGTAGCCAGGAAAACTTCTTCTTTCTTACCTCATACTCATCATTGCAGTTAGCCCAATAGTCTTCCAAATCATCCTTGTGGCTATACTCTCTACTAGCTTTCTTTTGTGCTTCACCAATTCTATCAAACCTAGGCCTCTTGGAATGGAAGGATAACCCAAGAGTACTCATCTCCTCTTATGAAGCCTAATCTGAGTTAATGGAGGGATGTGCCTCACCAGTGCCTATCCTAAAAGGGAAATCTCCACCAAATCCAGTCTTATCCTTATCTTTCTTCACGATGGCATCAAAGTCACAAATTTTTCTTGTGATTTCCAGGAGTATGATATGATCAGTGGGATACCTTGGAAGTCGATATGGAGCCCTTTGAAGGCCATCAATCCTTATGTATGAAAAGGTGGGAAACTGTATGAACCAAGCCCCATATCTCTTGATTAGCTCCTTGGCCTGATCAGAAATCCTCACATTCTCTGCACCTTGGAGTAACCTGGTGATGTACATGGTGAATGCATCATTCACCCTTTTGTAGCTCGAGTTACCCAAATGCAACAGTGGATAAACCTCATAGATCACATTCTGCCCGAAGATGCCTTTGGTACTTGGCCCCTTATATGGATGGAATCTTTCAAGGGCATAAACCAAGTAGGAAGTCATTGTGAAGGTCTTGGTTTGTAGTACATTACACAAATTCTCATGAATCATAGCACTTATAACACCTGCCCAATGATAATTAGTATTCTGCTCCATCCTTGCAATGACCTGGAACATCCAGCCCTTAAACACACTGACACTCTTCAATCCTACCACTCTACTAAGAAGGGTGCTAGCATCATATTATTCCTTCTTGAACTTTGCTATGAACAGTTGTTTGGGCAGCTTGGAATAGTGAGACTTGGGCTTCTCCAACCACGAGTTGATAACCTGTTGGGCTTTGATGGTATCTTCTTCATAGAATTTCCTTGCCATATCCATATCAAAAGCCACCACATGAGATCTGTCTGGCATGTCAAAGGTCTAGGCTATGGACACAGGATTCAAATTAGCTACAATTCTCCCTTAAGGGCCAACTATCCTCTGTGTACCCTTATCGTAGTTCTTGGCACACTCAAGAACCAATTCATAACATTGCACTATGGGAGACAATCTAGCCACATGTGCCAATCCTAATTCCAAAGTCCTTCTAGCCAGTAAAGGAAGGTTATGTGCTGCCATTCTAGCCTTGAACTCCTCATAGTCCCATAGTCCAACATTTGTGTCAGTCACTTCTAACCAGATGGGAGTAATCTTTCTCTCTGGGATCTTACTCTTGATGTCCATCTTGATCCTTTCTGCTTCAGACACAGAAGACCCTTCTGAACTTGGATCCACCATTCTACCCTTGGTTCCACTTGCCACTGCCTTACTTGACTCAGCCTGCACTTAACAAAGAAACCATAGTATAGATCACCTGAAAGCCAAGTTAAATCAATCATAAACAACATAATCATCATCAAAATGAATCCCAGATAAGAAAGGTGTCATTAATTCTCATAAAAATTGATCATATCAAAGTTTGGGTTTTCAAACCATCTGCGGAATCCAGGCCAGAGAGGAATTTCGGAAAATTCCAAGCCAGGCGGATTCCAACGAAATGAACATGAAAAGCATCCATTAGTTATTTAGTAAATCATCATAAGCCAAGAAATAGCATGAGACATCTTACAATAGCTCAAATTAATCATAACATGCATAATAATACGTTAAAAAACCATGCTATCTCATATTCCTTCACTTTCCACTAAATTTTGGGGAATTCCACTCAAGACAGATTTTCGCAAAAGAAGCGATAATTTGCAAATTCCAGAAAGACGAAGGGACAAAGGAAAAATTGGGAGAATCTGAAAGCAATGGAAATCCATGATAAGGAAAGACTCTAAGTTTCAACATATTTTAGGAAAATGGAGAAGACTAGGGAAATCGGGGAAATCCGCCAGCGAAGGAAAATCCTAAAATTAAAGGAAAACTCGAATATCGACGTTCTCTCACGATTTCGCTCAAATTGATCGAATGATCATAAATTTGAGGAATTTGGTCATGGAACTAGTTTCACTTGAACCTCCCAAAGATAACCTTTAAATTCGAGGCTCACCTGAAAGCAAATCAAGAGGGAATGGCGATGCCCTAGGCATAAAACCCTAAAAATCTGCCATTACAAACATAGGGCAAGCTTGGGGTTTAGGTTAACTCAACCACTAGGCTTCACAAAGGCTCGTTATGACCCAACAAGCCACCTCGTGATGCAAATGAAAAAATGAGCCTGAAACTCACTTGGGGAAATCATAAAGCAAACAATATCAAGCAACCCTAGCCACAAAATGCCGAAACATATAGGAATTCGAACTCCAAGCAAATATAGAACGCCAAAGGACCACCCACATCCATCAATCAAAAGCAAGGAAACATGTACATACCATTTGATGAAGTGGAAGTCGATTTCAGCAATAACAAATGAGAGTTTAGTGGAGCTCAGCAAAGAACAACAACAATAATGCCTAGGAAATCACCACCAAATTGAACAATTTGCAAACCCAGCGCTCCAAATCAAGTCAAATACCTCAAGACTAAGCCCCTCACTCAATTGCACGCAAATTATAAAGCATAATAGTAAGAAAATCCCCAAAGATCAACTAAATACATCCCTCACGAATCGTACAAATGACATTAATGCAATTGAAAAGACATCCAGACAAAAACCCAAAAATCTGAGAAGACAACGGACATTCAGAGAAATCCGACCAGCACGGAATTTCGTGAAGGTTAGGAATTCCCGAACCACAATGCAAGCAAATAGAATTGAGTTTAGAGAATGTCTAGGGAATTCCGCCAAGAGTGGATTTTCCCGAAAGCAGCCAAAAACCCGAAAATTACCCAAAACATTAGATTTTTAAAGTGCTTCCTAGAAGGGGGGAATTTACATGAATAAGATAAGAATTCAAGCACGTGCAAGGGTAATAAAACCTCAACATAACAAGGGCCAAAAAACCAAAATCGAAAGCAAAAGAGGGTCCATGCTTTCAGCGGGGCGTGTGAGCAAAAACTGCACAACAAATTGTAACAAGTACCCCAACGTGTTGTAAAAGTGGTCTTGTGTTGATTTTCAGGTGCAATTCGGATTTGATTGTAACCAAAGAAACCATCCATAAGGGATAACATCGCATGTCCCGCAGTTAGGTCGAGACCAGCATATCAATATTGGGCAGCAAGAAGTCATCTTTTGGACAGGCTTTGTTAAGGTCCCGAAAGTCTGTACAAATCCAAATGTCTCTGTTTGGTTTGGCAACAGGCACTATGTTGGAGATCCACTCAGAGTAGTCAATGGATCTGATAAAACCGACATCTAGTAGTTTCTCCAATTCCTTCTTGACTAATAATGCTACCTGTGGATGCATTTTGTGTAGCTTCTGTTTGGCAGGCTTGGCATCTGGGCGGACATCCAGATGATGAACTACTAAAGCAGGATCTAAGCCTGGCATGTCTGAGTATGACCAAGCAAAGTTAATGATACCATCTTGGACTACCTAAACAATGACTGAATATTCTTGCTCTAATAAAGATTTGGCCACATAGGTGATTTTAGCATTTTCTGCAATACCCAAATTAACTTCTTGAGTTTCCTCAATTACGATGGGTGACCTTGTGGATAATTGAGTTCCCACAAGGGGAATATGAACGTCTCCATCCTCCAGCGCCTCTTTGAGGTTTTTGTTGTCGAATGCATCCTTTATTTTTACTTTTCCTAGGTCAGGAAATGCCTCAGGGAGGTTTTCACTAGATGACCATTTTTTATTTTTGTTGTTTTTATTTTTGCGACTGGAGCGTTCATCCTCCCCCAATCCCATGAGGTTGACATATGTATCCAAGGAGACATTGATAGGTGTGCTATCACGTAGGTCCCAATCAATAAGCTCAGGATGAAGAAGGGATAGGCTAATGGTACAGACGGATAGGCATTCAAACATGGATGACAGGTTTGTGTGATCAACGTCATTGTATGCACATATGATGGATTCCTCCTCAGGTATGTCTTCCAATGAGTCGTCGTCCATAGTAACACTATTGGAAGTATTAGATGATGTTGTAGGGCCTTTCTGCTTTTTTTCATATCCAAGGCCTATATTCTTTGGTAGCTTTGATGTATCAATAGGTTGCAACCGCCCCTGTTCTTCTTTACCTAGGCCACTGCCTTGGTAGTTATACTTTTTTGCGAACTTAGCCGACTAAGGGTATACTTCTTGGAAGTATTCCTTTAGGGGTGGATCCGGTTGGGATTCTTCACAGTATACCCACTAACTGATATCTTCTTCTGGTGCATCTGTCTTTATACTAAGGGACTGGAAAGTGGTGGTGGGGATGTTTTTAACATTGAAGGTGATGGTCTTGTCTTCTTTTAGAGTAGCCTGCGAAGGTTGGTCGTACATGTGTGGTGATAGTGGCATGGTCGCCACATTTAGGGTTGTATGCATTTCATATTCACCCCACCCCTTTTCAATGATCTGGACTTTGGTGATAGAAGGATTGGTGGTGGGAGATGGAGTGGTTATCATGGTGGATGGTGGATTGGAGGATGATGACTAGGATGCCCCCATTTCAACCCCAGGACAATAATGTAAATGGGGAAATGATGCTTCTAGAGCGTGACAATATTCAAATGGTTGGGGGTCAACATAAATGGTGATCTCTTGTCCATTAATCAGGAATTTCAGGCATTGATGGTACGTGGAGGGGATGGCTTGCATGGCATGGAGCCATGGGCGACCGAGGAGGAGATTGTATGGTAAGTCCAGATCAAGGACATGACAAGTAGTATACTGAACTACAAGTCCAACCTGAATAGGAAGACTGATAATCCCTTCAAAATTTATTTCTGCATTATCATAAGCCTTGATTGTGATGATTTGGTTACTCAAATACGCTTGGGTATACCCCACCTATTTTATGAATTTCAAAGTGCATAGATTGAGGGCAAAGCCATTATCTACCAGGACCCTTTTTATTTTATGACGGGCAACCAAGACTTCAATGTGCAATGGACAGTTGTGATTGGCATCAATATTTGGCATATCGTTATGGCTGAAGTGTAGCTGGTAAGACAAAGCCAAGTGTCCCACTAGGGCTTGGACTCGTGCGGGATCGATTTCATTAGGTACATGGGTTTCTTGTAAGGCTCTATTGAGAATTTCTTGATGTACGGGAGAAGAATTAAGCAAATTCAAGATGGAGATATGAGCAGGGGTCTTTCCTAAGTGATCAAGAATGTTGTATTGAGAGTTTACAGGAGTTGATTGAGTGGATGTGGAGGCTGCCAGGACAGTAATGTGGGATTGTCACATAGTAACAGCACATTGAGGATCTTTAGCTTTAACATGTATCATAGACACACAGGGTTCTACCTGCTCAATGTAATGGACAATGCCATCATAATTAAGGGGTACACTTTTATAGCTTATATTATTAGTGTTGTTGTCTTGGGGATTGCTACCGGAGGTGCTTTCACCTTGATTATGGTTAGGGAAGGCGTTTTGGTATATTTGCAATTGAGCATTAGATGACGAAGCTTGACTGGTGTCAACTTTGATATCTCCTTGATCGATAAGATCGTGGACATAGTTTTTGAGACCTTGACACTTATTCAGAGTGTGTCCTTTGATTTTATGGAATTCACAATATTCATTCTCCCTAAACTAGGTAGGCTTAGGCTTGGATTCATCAAGTGGTTTGGTGACAGGGTAGGTGATCAGATAGTTTACATGTAACAACTTATTGAAGATGTCACTCAAGGGTTCTCCTAATTGAGCATATTGGCTTTTTTCGTTCCCTTGACCGTTTTGGTTCAACTGTTGAGGAGGACGAGATGCCCCCTATGGCATGGACATAGCATTAGGTATAGATGGTTGTTGTCTTTGGGATGTATTGGCCACCTGAACATGTTTAGTGTCAGTGACACCATCATTCACTGCATTTTTGTTCTTGTTTAAAAAGCGAGACTTATCACCAGATGGCCTTTCTCTATCATAGTGGTGTATCTTGATGTGCCCTTTGGAAATAAGGGCATGTTTGAGGATGGGTCCCTTTTCCACTATCTCAGCAAATGTGGTGACACAGTGTAACCTAAAATTATGAGCCATGTCGGGATGATATTTTTCCACGAAGAGGGTGACAATATCTTTCTCTTTGAGAGGGGTTTTCATTCGGCTTGCTAGTGCACGCCACCTCTGCAAGTAGCTAGCAAAGGTTTCACCTTCCCATTGTTTCTCTTTAAGGAGATCCAATGTATCAGTTTTCTTCTCCAAATTCAAGAAGTAAGAAACAATTTTTTTGAAAGATTTGCGAAGGATTTTATGAATCCTCTTTCTAGACCCATGAACCATTCTAGGGAATTTCCTGTCAAGCTCTGTGGGAACAGGTGCAAGAGATAGTTGTCGTTGTGCATAACTTCCTAACACTGGGAGTAAAACTCTTGCAAGTGGGCCTTAGGATCTTTGTTTCCCTTGTATTTGTCAAATTTTGGTATCTCGAAATGTTTAGGGAAGGGGATCAATGAGATGGAGAGATCAAATGGATAGGAACATATGTCTTCAAATTTGAACGATTGTTTGCCAATCCTAGCTTGAAGATCTTTCAGAGTAGCTTTGATCTCTAACAGATTTGAGTTGACTGGTGGTGCGAGAGCTAAGGATGGGTTGGATGGATATGGATGATAGGACGACAAAGGATCTTGCTCAGACATTGTCTGAAGATTGAGGTATGGATTTTGATAGTGAGATGATGATATCCCTTGCTGGTACATCGAGGGATTTTGTTGGTGTTTGGGTTGTTTTTGCGAGATATAGTACGGATTTTTTTGATAAAAATGTGTGGTGGGATGCTAGGGAGCTTGAATGTGATTTTGTGGATTGGCCTGTTGGTATTGAAGGTACTGTTGCAACTATTGGGAGGCCACATAAGGTGGTTGTTACTGGGACTGTTGTTGGTTATGGTAATAATAATGTTGGGGAGGTTGCTGATGTGATGTCAGGGGTTGTGTGGGCCGAGATGGGATGTTGTATTGTGATTGGACTTGCAGACGTAGAATGGATGCGAGGAACATGGATATGGTCTAGGTGGGAGGTTGGGATGGATTGCCTTGCGATTGGTGTGGTGGTTGTTGTAAGGAGATCATGGGGTTATGCAAGGGTCGTTGTTGGTGAAGCAGCTGAGATAATGTAGAGGTGTTTTGCAATGAAGGTTGTTGGGTACCAAAGGGGACATTAGGTTGGGATGTTCCTTGTGGCAGTAATGGAGGTGGTATGTTGGATTGGAGAGGTTGTTGAGATGTGTATGAAGGCAATGGTCAGTTTGTGGCCCCAGGAGGTGGAAGTAATGCGGTAAAAGGGGTGCCCCCAGTGTTGATGGGAGGTTGATTTGAAAGGGATGGTGCTATTAGCATTAATGGTGTCAGTTGCAGAATGTTTTATGGCATGTCATAGGCAAAAGGATCATTGGGATCAGCTGCTTGAGGAGCCCCCGTGACCAAGATTGTAGGATGTGTGGGATTGTTAACAGGATACATAACGGTGTTGTCGAATTCAGGTTGACGCCAACCTTCCACTGGAGGAACATTGGGGCCATATGAACCACCTGGTGTATTTTGTGAGCCTTGGGATATGTTAGATGTGGAGCCGCCATACTTGGATAGGTCGACACTTGATGGAGGCTTGACACCTTTTCCAATTAGATGGGCCAATATTTATTTCCCATGTTTCTCAAGAAGGTGATCTATCATTTGCACATTGATAGGGTTACTAAAGTGTTCCTCAAATGTAAGTTCGGGTTGGTTGACCATGTTCTCATCCCTAGGCAGAGATGTGTTTTGACCATCAATATTGGATTGTGATGATGTACCATTATGAGGATCTCGAGGGATATTTGTACCATTGTTGGGATCTTGTGAGACATTAGTTGCGTTGTTGGGATCTTGAGGGATGTTTGGTTGGGAATTTTGGGCTTGTTGTTGGGCCATTTTCCTTGTTTGTGACTGGGTCTGAATGGGCATGCAAGATGATATGATGGACTAGGATGCTAGGATGACCTTGGTGATGAAAGGATTGATTTGATTCGATGATTGATTAGTCGAGAAGGATGTGGCTCAATAGGATTGATTTGGATGATTGATTTGACCGAAATGGATTTGTTTGAGGAGATAAGATTGGGCTAATTGTTAGACAATCGGTCAACCTGGATTCGATGATATGAGGATTTGATTTGGATTGATGATCGATTAGGATGAATGATAATGACCGAAATCTAAAACCAAGTTTAAGAGGGATCCTTGGTAACGCTAGGTGTTGATTAATCGACTAAAGGGTGGATGTATGATAACGACACTGAATCCAACCTGAGATTGAAGTGGATTGATTGGGCTGACAAGGATGACCGACTTAGGATAGATGACAATCCTTAGTCGGTTGTGATAGATGACGATTAGAGACAAACACCTAGGTCAATTTGGACAACTGCTTAAACAAAGTTTAATGAAATACCGGTGATCCGAAATGGGGAAACGATGACCAAAATGCGGGTTCGAAATGGGTAAATGAGGACTCTGAATGGGTGAATGGATGCTCAAACTAAGGGGATGAATGTTGACGATGGTGAATGGACTTTTGAAATAGTTGTATGAATGTTCGAAAGAGGGAGATGAATGATGGGAACGGCGAAACAGGTGTGCGAAACGGTGAAACGGGTGTCATGAATGATGAACATATGATAAAATTGATTAGTCAAGGGTCAAGTTCACCCCTGTAGAGGGAATGTCTGCCTATGGAGGGTAGGTCTGCCTTTCCAGAGGTTAGGTCTGCCTATGGAGCAAAATTTGGTCAAACTTGGCTAAAACAGGCTGAAAAAGGTTAGTTCAAAGGTCAGGTCCGCCCCTGGATGGGTCAAGTCTGCCCTTGGATGGGTCAAGTCCACCCTTGGAGGTCAAGTATGCCTATCCAGAGGTCAAGTCCGCCTGTCTAGAGGGAAGGTCCACCTATGGAGCAAAAGTTGGTCAAACTTGGCTAAAACAGGCTGAAAAAGGTTGGTTCAAAGGTCAGGTCCGCCCCTGGAGGTCATGTCTTCCTGTCTAGAGGTCAGGTCCGCCTGTCGGGAGGTTTAAACTTGACTTTTGAAAAGATGACTAAGGCAAAGGACCCAAAACAGAGCAAACATCAATCAAAAGGATATGGTTGAATAGAAAATCACTGATATTGCACAAAAAAGACAATTCAGACAGCACAATCCTAAGATTAGTAGAAAGGGTGTGGCCGATAAAGTCTTCTATTCTAGGATGAACATGGTTGCTAAGGAGTCCTCGATATACACCCGGTACGTCAGGCCCAAACCGTGAACACCAACTTGTTACAAGCATTAGTCGGGAACCTTAGCGAGATACTACAGGCTCAGACCAACTCTTCACATCATCCCAACACTTCACCAATTACAACGTGGTTGTATTGAGGTACAGATTTCACTGTCCCCCCTTTATATACCCCGTTGGTATGTGTGGTTGGAATCGTCCCTTGGGGTGATGAAATCCCCAAGCAGGTCCCGCTAAGAAAAGGAAAAAGGGAGACACAAAAACTTGGTAAGCTACAATTTCTCATCACCCAAGATCACCAAATGGTGCAAGGGGATTGGATATGTCAAATAGCTCACCAACAAGCATGACAAACAAGATTGATTGACACCCCTAGTTAAGCTATGTGCCAAAGTTAGGGGGTTAAAAACACTTAAAACAGCCAAAAAGAGTGCTAAGAACTAAAATTTTACATTCTAGAAATTATTGTCTAGGTCAAGTCTTCCTATCTAGAGGGTAGGTTTGCCTATCTGGAGGGAAGGTCTGCCTATCTATGATGTCAAGTCCACCCCTCTGTGAAAAATCTGCAAAAATCAACTTCTGGAGTTTGTGGAGGCCAGGTCCGCCCTTGGGCAAGGTCGGGTTCACCCCTGGAGGTCAGGTCTGCCTATGCAGAGGTCAGGTCAACCTATGCAGAGGTCAGGTCTACCCTGTATGGTCGAGTCTGCCTGTCTACAAGTCAGGTCCGCCCCGCTGCAACCTGCACCTGAAAAAAGTGAAAAAATAGCAAATGTGAAAGAAAGAGACCCGTTTGTGGGTCCCACCGGGCGTGCCAGAAATGTGAATGGGGTAAAATACTTGTTAGAAAATGAGCTGCAAACAAAAAAGTGCAAACAACAACTATGAACACCCTACACCTCAAGATTAGCCTAGTTGGATTCAAAACAAAATAAAAACAACAAATAGAGTGGTGTCACCTTGTTTTGAATCGATCCTTTGGTTGGCCCTTCGATATTTGATGTTGTATGCTCCTTTGTTGGCAAGAGATGCAAGCTATGAGATGAGATGAGGATGAAAAATGAGTGAAAATAGATGCAAGTATGAGAATTTGGCTAAGTATGGCTTAAGAGAAAAAATTTCAAGAGTTTGGCTAGCATAATGATCTCTCTCAAAATGAGAGAAAAAATAGGGTATTTATAGAGATTTTGGAATTCTCTAGAGAAATGAACAGTTGAGATTGAGCCACCAAGATCAATATGTAGGGCTAAGGTGAGTTGAGAACTCACAAGCCCTCACATCTTGACATGTGGCATGTGAAGTGGCTTGAAAAGGATGATGTGTACATGAGTTGGTAGGAGAGTACATGACATGGAGGTAGTACATAGTACCATGGGATTGGGGAAAGATCTCATCATAAAGGAGGTCCTTGTCCCCATGTGGGTGAGAGGACATGTGAGGAATTAAAAATTCCTCAAATATCCTCATGGGGATGAGAGAAGGAATTTAAAATTCCTTGAAATGCATTGGGGGATTAAATGTGAATTAAAAATTCACATAGGGAATGGAGTGTCTTCTTCAAAAGGAGAAATTATTTAATAAGGTTGACTTATGACACATTCCATAAATGACATGGGGATTAGGTTGACCTAATTAAGTGATTAAGGTTGTGCAAGCACCTGATTAGACAAATTAATGACATATTAGAGGCAAGTGGCAAATTATGGAGGATGGGACCCTAATGATGATTAGGGGTGTGCACATCTTAACCATAAATTAATTATGATGGTTAAGAGGGATTAGAGACCAACTTGCAAAAGTTGGAGGATGTGACAATGAGAGAGAAAGTGAGGAATTAAAAATAAATTTAAAATTACAAAGGGTAATATGACTAAATTAAATAAAGTGATACATTTATTTAATCTAGAGAAGAAAGAGGGGAAAAGTATTTATTAAATTAAATACTTTGGAAACCTTATGTAGAACACAAAATATTAATTAAATGAATGATTTATTTAATACCAAAAAAGAGGATGAAGTAAATGAGCAAAGGGATGATTAAGAAGACGCCTTTGACCATATGGAAGTGGTCAAATTTAGATGTCTACAGATATCATTGTTCCTTTTCTTGGAACTCTTCAAGCATTTTTATGTTTCATCTAATAAAAATTGTTCCATGCACTTGCTCTCTTCTCAAATGAAAATCTGAAACTCATCACATGTTTCCTTTATCAAACAGTGCTCTTTGTTAATGAGGCATTATGTATGCCTGTTCACTATCACCATCATGAGCATGAACACTATTGTACTTCTCATAATATCATGAACATGATGAGAAAAACAATACTATGGTAGCTATATCAAATCCTTCTAGAATAAACATGATGGATTCTAGCTAAAACAAGCTCATCAAGTGTATTGTCCATTTGTAATTTTTACTTCATGCTTTGATTTGACTATTATGAATGCATGATAAATTTTATTACTCCTTCAGTTGTATAGCTTAGAAGAGCATGATAATTGTACTTTCCTTCTCAGCCTACTTGTAACTTTAAGGGGCAGCATGTTGAGCTCTACCCTTGTGGGAGCCCATTTCATGCTTGGTCTTCATGAAATGATCAGCTACATGAATTTTCCTATTCCTGCACAGGAAATGAACAATGTTAGCAATACAAACAATGTATGATGATGATATTTCCCTTTTCAGTTCATGTTTTTGTTCTTTCCTTTAGTTGATTCTATGCATTCCAAGGATTGAAATATATCTCTATTAGTATGGCATGTAGTATAGTTCATATCTCGAGCTCTTAATTGACACCCTCCTCAATCTTGCAGGTACAACTAAGAACGAAAGTGGAATGGAGCAAGCCACGAGTCATCAACCAAAGATCAACTCAGGAAATGATGGATATGTCCCATGTTATTTGCTTCTCTCTTTCAGTTGAATATTTCCTTTCTTGTAATGAATGGAACTGGCTATAACCACGACTTGTGTGGATCTTTAAATTTCTTATTTCATTTCCATTCTGAAAGAAATGCATTGAAATGTAAAGTTGTACCATCATTTGTATTCTTGCAACTAAATGAAAACATGTAATGTGAATAACTTCATGAAATAAATGAAAGCACTATATTATGCTTAATCATTTGTATACTCAGTTATGTACTCCATTTGATTTGTAAAATATTTGACCAATACTTTTGAAACTCAGTTTTCTCAAAACACTTGCAAAACTGACACTTGATGAATGATAAATATTTTGCAAACAACACCTAAGCACATGCAGAAATAACTATTCTTTCACTTTCAGATATAACAATATTTAACCAACTCCACCAATTGAGCTGTAGTGAAAAATTGGTAACATTTTGGCGATTTCCGCTAAATGCTTACCAGCTAAGCATTAGATCAGTTTCCTTTTAAAACTCCATTGGGTGCGGAGTCAAATCTGCCCCTTCATGAAACTAAAAACTTTGAACAACACTCCAAACAATAGCAAAACAAAACAAAACAAAGAAGAAAGCAAACTAACAAGCCCTGTTGGCCAACAGAACATGCGCAGCAACGCTTAGGGAAAGAAAAACTACTGAAAAGAAATGTGCGTAACACACTTATTTGCAACAACTACTCTACTTATTTTATTTGCAACAACTACTCTACTTATTTACAATATAGAACTTATCTCAGAGGCAATGCTTGAGGTGGATCCCATTAACTGGGATAGACAACACCTCTCCAGTCAACTTAGAAATTTGGAAAGTGTTGTGCTCCTTGCACTCTGTGATCGCATAAGGCCCGTCTCAAATTACATCAAATTTGGAATGTCGTCCAGGTTTGCTCTTATATTCATTCCACTTAAAAACTAGATCACCAGTGATGAAATCTCATGGTCTTTCCCTTTTATCAAAAGAGCTCTTCATCTGAGCTTGATGTATTTCAAGCTACCTCAGTGCTTCTTTTCTAGTTTCCTCAAGCTCCATTAATTGTGCAAATCTTACTTCAAGGGGTTGTTCGTTCAGCAATTCCATCTCTTTAACGAAGCTCAAAGTAGGAAATTCAATAGAAACATGTAATTTAGCCTCTTTTCCATAAGCAAGTACATAAGGAGAACAACCAGTGGGCCTTTTAGGAGTCACCCTATTAGCCCAAAGAGCTAACTTAAGCTGTCCATGCCATGTCCATTGCTTGTCCTCAATTGTCTTCTTGATTATCCGAATTAGATTCTTATTTGTATATTTCGCCTGGCCATTGCCCTAAGGATAATAATTAGAAGACGTGTTCAAATAAATGTTATTCCTAACTGACCAATCAAAAATTCTTAAACCAATAAAATCCAAACCATTGTCAGAGTTTATTGAATCTAGAGTACCAAATCTTGACACTAAGTCCTGATAAAAGTTAAGCACAAAAGTCTCATTTGCTTCTTTCAAAGCAACTGCCTCGGTCCATTTGGTAAAATAAGTTGTGGTGGTAAGTATCCACTTATGACCTGTGCTTGAAGGCAGGTTGATTTGCCCAATAAAGTCTAAACCCCACCTAGCAAAGGGTTGTTCCACTTGAATCGGATGCAAAGGCAAAGCTGCAAGCCTCTGTTTTCTAGAAAATAAAGCAAATTTTTCACATCTTCAGACCCAATCAATAGCATCTTTAAAAAAATATGGCCAGTAATAAGCAGCCCGCATAATTTTCAGGGTTTTTATTTTTGCAACAAAGTGGCCTCCTGAAGGCCCATCATGAAATTCTACTAAAAGCTTATTGACTTGATCAAGTTGAATGCACCTTAACAAAACACCTTGGAAGTCTCTTCTATAAAGAATGTTGTCAATAATTGAAAAAGGAATAGCCTGTAATTTGTAATACCTTATTTTTGCTCTGTCTAAGCCTTTGGGGCACTCACTAGTTTGTAAATAGTGCATCATTTGCTGCAACCAAGTAGCAAAAGAAATTGGAACAACAACTGCATCATCATTATTTAACACTCTGTCAACATTTTCAGCTTCTTCTAAGTTGTCCTCATTTCCTGCAATCTGTTCACACAAACCCTTGCCTCTGACAAGCTTGGTTATCTTAATGTCAACATCAAACTCCATCACTTTGGTTATCCAACCAACACACTTATCAT
>VDFB02119732.1:0-16317 GCA_007258455.2 Sequoia sempervirens | reverse complement strand
AATGTTCGGAGAAAAACCTATGTTCAGTAAAAATTAAAAATTAAATACATGATAAAATGAAAACATATCAAAATCATACTTGTTGGAAAGCTCATTTCGAGGGCTACTATCTTGAAAAATATCTTGTTAAGTTAAGCTCATTTGTAGGTCCAACCTAGGTTTTGAAATTGAAATTTTTTAGGAGATTTTGATGTAGATGTAGAATTTTTCATTTTTGGCACCTTCGAGTGAAGGTCCCCATGCAAAAGGCCATTTTATAGCAAACAAATTATTTTATGGAAACTACCTTCTAGCCAAGGTGTTTAGTTGCATACTTTCTCTTGAAGGTACCTTTGATCAAAGGTTTTACTTTGCTCGAAGGTGTGCAAGTGAATTTAGCCTGACCACTCCAAAAATTTCCTCCTGCCAAAAGTGAGACATAGCTTCATGATTTAACCTAGTGCCTAATTTCTCCTAGTGAGAAGGAGAATATGATTAGAGTACCTTATGCTAGTACATTCAAAATTTTGATGTATGCTATGGTCTACATAAGACTGGAAAAATATCCTAAGTAGTGGGAGTCCTTAGCCAATTTATGGGTAATCCTAGATGAGTATAATAGGACGTAGTGAAGAGAGTCTTCAAGTATTTACAGTTTATTACTTCTAAGTATTCCTTATGCTATCAAAGTTATGCTACATAACACAAAAAAATCTTTTTTATTCATGGATTTATGGATTTAGATTGGCCTAGAGATGTCACTAGAAAATATTCACCATTGGATATTTTTTCACTATGTTCAGTGGTGTTAGCAGTTTGATGAGTAAGCGATAGGATATGGTCAGTTTTTCCACTATAGAAGTATAGAGCATGACAATAACTCAAGATTGTAAGAAATTTATATGGATTAATAGGTCATTTTTAGACATGTTGGGTGTTAGCAAGAAATCTAGGGGAACACAGACCAAAGTTATGAGCCCCAAGGATTTTATAAGTGTTATAGCTTATACCCCAAACTCAATGGTACAAAGATGAACACCATTGAAATCATACATATATCTATCTAACCATACATTCATAAAGTAATAGATAACATCATATAGATAGAATTTAGGTATTCATTCTATTAATCAGATCAAAATTGGTACAATGGAATATCTTCCCCTATACTCTTGTTTCAGATCCCTATCTACTCCTTATGCATTTATTCTTTCATACATTAGTCATTGTCCATATATTCCTTTCTATATAAATTACATATATTCTCTCTTCTTCTCTTACATACCTCTTACATACTGTCATTCATACCTTTCTTTATACATATGATTATGGGATGGGACATGACCCATCTATCCTACCCCTAGTCTATATGCTATCTTTAAAATATTATGATTTATAATTTCTTTATGCAAAAATGCAATATGATTTCCTAGCTAGTGTCTTCACTATCCTATTTTCTAACTAAAATCATCCCCCTTTCAGAATGCTGACTTGTCCTCAAGTCTATGCTAGTCTATTGAATTATACTATTTAAGTCATGCTCCATTGATGAAGCATTGCAATATTGTGCCATCTAATGTTTTGAGTTAGATTGATCCTCAATCAAGGATCTGATGTATCCTGTAAGGGCCTATCCATTTGACTTTGAGTTTACCCTATATGATCGACTTGAAATTGTTTAGATCAAAGATTATAGTTGTGTTAGGATTTATGTCATCATCTTTTTTTCCACAAGTGGTGTGCTGCTAGTTGTATTTCTTCATCGAGTTTATCTAATTCCTTGAGATTCTACTTAATGGATTCATCATCACTGAGTTGTAAGGTCAATACGTGGACTGGAGATTGTGAACCACAAAATTGATTGGTAGGCTTGCTTCCATGCCATACATGAGATTCAAGGGAGTATGTTAGGTAGTGCATTTGTACATAGTGCAATTTTCCCAAAGTACCACAATATTTTTAATATCCTATTATGTTCTATTGACATTACACATTTTGGTTTAAAAATTAGTGCCTAAAATATTATTGAGAGCTTCACTTGCTCCATTGGTTTACAGATGATAGGGTGTGATCTGATTATGCGTAATCATAAAATTAGCTAGTAGCTCTTTTATTATTTTATTCAAAAAGTGCTTGCCCTGATCACTAGTGATACTGAGGGGACACCCAAATCTAGCAATAATGTTATGGTACATTAACCTTGCTGCAATGTATGCTGTACAATATTTAGTTGGTTATGCTTCTGCAAACCTAGTCAAATAGTCTACTCTAGTGATGATAAATCTAGATTGAATAGTTTTTTTTGGGGATCTATAGGATCGATGAAATAAATGGCTCATTTCTTAAATGGTTCTTCTGCTAGTGCATAATGGAGGGTCATCTCATCTCTAGCCATAAGGAATCTTGTTCTCTAGCAAATGTCACAAGATTTAGTGTAATTTTTGGCATCCTTGTATATCATTGGCCACCATAATCTTGCTAAAAGTATTTTTTAGGTGGTAATTTATTCAAAATTATGATCTCCAAAAATTCCCTCATGTGCCTCCCCTAATATTTGTTCTCATTCATGTTCATAGACAAATTGACGAAGAATATCATCTCTTCCCTTTTTGTATAGAGCTCCTTCGATGAGTGTGAATGGTAATTAGGATTTTTGTAATAATATTTTCTTGTCATGTGTTGTCATGTATGTGGAGTACTATCTTGTAGAGAGTAATTGTGCTACATCATGAAGATCTTCTAGAACTATGGTTATTTGGAATGGGTGGGGTGCCTAGTAAGTCTTCCTTATTGGCTTCATCTGGTTCCTCACTTGTATTAATTCAAGATAAATAATCTGAACCTTGATTGTTCTTTCTTGGCTTAATCATTATAGTGAAATTGAATTCCTGAAGTAGTAAGTAGCCATCAACATATTCTACCATGTATTACTAGTTTATCTAGGATAAATTTTACAGGCTCATGATCCATATACAAGGTGAATGGTGTAGATAAAAAATGGGGTATGTGCAGGATCATGATGGGCCAAAAAGTGGCAATATGATGGGCATATGTAGGGTATATGGCTGACAACTTCTTTTTTACCCAAAATTGATGAAATGAAAAGGGTTTTTAAAGGCGATTCTCAGCTTTTTACCAATATAAATTATGCTTTACTTTGAATTTAATAAATAATTATTATTCATTTTCTATTTGAATTACGAAAAAATTCCTGATTGATAGGCTGATTGAAAAATGTCTATATCTTTCAAATGGTATGACATTTTTTGAATCCAAAATATGCATCACATTCTATGCTTTGCATACTATAAGATTGAAAAAATAAAAAATTAATTTTCATGAAGTTTTGACCAAGTTAAGGTGGTCAGACATACAAGTTTTTATATTTTTTAAAAGTTCTAATAAAAAATTCATAATTAATTATTTACTTAAAAAAAAATTACAAAAAAATATGTATCACATCGGGACATGAGTCCTCTACTTATATCTAAAATATTATAAAAAAATATTATCATTTTATTCTGGTTAGGGTGGTTAGACAAACACGCTTCTTGTTTTTTTCCTAAAATTTAAGTACTACTGCATTGAAATTTCAAATTTTCACCAAATAGATGTTTAAAAAAAAAAAAACTAGTAGTTTAGAAACTACATTCAATTTTCTACAGATTCTATTCTTACATATTTTTGAAATAGTATACATAACTTATTCAAATTTTTATGTCAAGTTGCCTAACTCTAATTTTTCTTAATTTTTTGCCACTTAAGGGCCTGTTTTTTCCATGATGATCCTGCACATACCCAATGGTGAAATTTATGTAGGGCATGGACCATAGCTAATTCTTCTCATTCAATAATGATGTAGTTTTTCTTTGCTTAAAAAAGCTTACAACTAGAAAAAGTGATAGGGTGATCCTTGTTTCCTCTTCGCTGAGCTAGGACTACTTTGATTGCTATTTCAAAGGAATCTACATGAACAAGGAAATGGATTGACCAATCAAAAAAATATCAGAATAGGGGCTATTGTATTCTTTTGTTTCAATGTATCGAATGATTGTTGGCATTGTTTGGTCCATGTAATTTTTTTGTTGGTCTTCTTTTTGAGAAGTTCTTCTAAGGGGGAAACAAGATTGGCATATCCTTTGATAAAATTTTTGTGGTCTCTGGCGTTGCCTAAGAATGTTTTAACATTTAGTGCTATTCTAAGGGAGGTAGTGTTAGAATTAGAGCCACCTTCATTGGAACAATCGTTAATCCTTATTTATATATGATTACAACCTAGCAGTGTGCCAAAAGGTACCATAAAAATGCATTTCTTAAGATTCAATGAATTTTGCATACTTCTGCATTTCTCTAGCATAGTCTGAAGGGCCTGAAGATGATTCTTGACTAACCCATATATGGTTCAATCATCTAGGTAAAATTATAATAAATCATGTATGAATTCTTTAAATTTATTTACCATGATGCTATCGAAGACAACTGGTGCATTTTTTCAGGCCAAAGGGCATGACAATATACATGAATGATCCCCATTCCATAATTTTTTTTTTTGGGTTGGTCCTCATCTTGAATTTAGACTTGATGGTATCTAAAAAACTCATCAGTAAATAAATATATTTCTCTACTGACTACAAATTCTAGTATTTCTTCAGTAAATGGGGTAGGAAAGGGTTTGTGAATGCATTCTTTATTATGTTCCCAAAAATCTACACATATCTAGATCTCTTTGGTCTTTTTATTTTGTACCACCATTGGTCTGATCCATTCAGAATCATCTACTAGTTTAATAAATTCCCGTTGTTAGCATCTTATCTATTTCTATCTTGAATTCTTTTTTCATGTTGGGGTTAAGGTGGTAAGGTGTTTTTTAGTGAGGTTTGGTTCCTTCTTTAAACTGAATATATTCATTACCTCTACCTTTGGTTTTGTGTCTTTCATATCTGTAAATGTGCATGGGAAGAGTTATTGATACTCTACCAATACTTCAATAACTAATGCTACTTGTGAGTCATCCCAATAGTCCCCAAGTTTAGCTAATATAGGGTTTCCTTCTAGAGCTATGTTTTTGTCGCGTAATTGAAGGGGTTTCTTAAAATATTGTGCTTTTTGTTCTTGGTTTAATTATATTTCACTCTCTCCTTCCATTGTGATTTCTATTTTTTGGTTTATTTCATCCTCCTCTTTTTATATAACTTAATATTGATTAGGTACTAGTTTTGTGGGTTTGACCATCCATTCAATTAGTTTCCATATTCCTTTGGTTTTATGTGGTGGGCTTGTTGGTTGTTGAGGGTAGGTGTTTTCTCAAACTTGGGTGAAGAGAATTTACTTGATTTTTCTTAGTGTGGTACAAATGTGTTTGTCTTCGTCCCAAAAGGAGAATGTGTGTGTAAAATCATGTTGGACTTCTTCCTAGTCTCTGGTTTCTCCACATCTTTCTTGATTTATGTACCATGTTTGAACTATTTGTGTAAGTTTCCAATAGAATAACTGAATGTAGAGGTAGTGGTAATATTCTCCATCTTCTTTTCATATGTGGATGCAATGCTAAATGTGTTTTTGTGGAGTAGTTGTTCCATCATATTTGGTAATTAGGTTGTATTCTCCTTCTTCTTGTAGGTATCGAGCCTTCACTAAGATTCATAAGGCTTTCCATGTAGGGATAGATGGTTTATGTGTATACCACTAGTATGCAATATTACATACTAGATTGTCTTGGAGAGTAATGATTCACATGGTCTCAAGTTGGAATGTTCTTGCCATGTTTATTATGCAGTCCTTTACATCACCCACTCCAAAAAACATAGGTAATTTGATATATGAAACTCATCTTTGGATGTGGTTGGTGGAATTTAGATTATGTTTTTCATCCGTGGATGTTTATCATGAATACCCATCTAAATTTGTATAGTCTATGTTGTGGTAAGGTATTGCTATCAGTCTTATAAAAGGAGGAAACTTGGCTTACAATCCTCTCTCCTTTGTGGTTTTTATTTTCTATTAATATAATGTGGATTGTTTTGTTGCCATTCGCTAAAGAGATTTCCTCCTAGAATCTATTATGCTAGTAGAATTCACAAACCATTTCAGCCCAAGTAATTCTCCAAGTTTTTTGAAGGGATCCTTCATCTCCACAACCTCAAAATCAACTATTTGTTTGATCCCTTTTATGTTTATTTCTACATTCCTTCATGTGCCTAATGTATCCATACTAGAACCATTGTCTAGACTTATGTTCATAGGCGTTATAATCAATTTAGGTCTCCCTAGCCTCTCCCAAGTAGTTTTCAAAATGATATTGAGTTATGCACCTAAATCAATCATCACATATTTAACTCTATTATCATTCAAGTTTGTGATAATGAGTAAAGGACCATTTTTCTAGTTTTAGTCTTTGGAAATTTTATGTAGTTGAACATTTCCTTTATTTGTTCTGGACAATACTTACCTAATTATTTTAATTTGACTAATAGATCTTTTTGTTGACCTAGTGAGGATAGACTCTTCAGGTTCCATACCTCTTCCTCTAAAAAACATGTAATTTCCTCCTATTGTTGTATAATGTGTTTTCTAGATTTTTCCACTATTTGCTCATGTTGTTTTTTATTTGGATGGAAGTGGTTGTACTCTTCTTCATTTTATAGTTTTGATTCTTCATTGGTTTCTTCCATTTCCCTCCTATCCTTTTCGGTATTTTTCCCCTGTCTCATGAGCATGATTGCTTTTTTTTCTTCATTCTAGATTTCTTCTCTTTGTTCCTTTGTGGTCGTTCTTCTCTAGAGTTGTCCTCATTTGAACTGTCAAAGGACTAAGTGTATATTATTTGGCAGATGGGTATGTATAGGATCATGATGGGCCAAAAAGTGGTGATATGATGGGGGTGATCCCACAATAGTGGTTTACAATTTTTGGCCAGACTGGACACTGAAATTATTATTTTTAACTAAATCTTCACATTCGGGCACCTATAACGGCTAAACCATGAGGAATTTGGAGATGATGCAAACTATGCAAACTAGAGTCTCATCACATTTTGTCTATAGATTCTAAAATTAATTTTTTCAAAATTTTTGGAATTAGATTGCATTTCTTTTTCCATCTCCCACAAAAAACTAGTTTTTTCTAGAAAACAACATTTTCAAAAAGTGACGCACACCGTATAATGTATAACTTTTTTTCCATGAAGGATAAAATTCTAATTCTTTCAAATTTAGATTTGTAACTCCGATATCTAGTGCTTCCACTTAATTAGATAGTTTTTAATTGAATATTTTTTCTTTAATCAAGTTTCGAAGTCAAACCAATTACAATTTAGACATAGCGCGACCGATAATGCGTAACTTTTTTTGTATATATTGAAATTAAATTTTATTTTTTTTGTTAGATCAAGGACTTCAATATCTGGTGCACTCATATTTTTCAATTTTTTTTTGATAATATGCTATTTTTCCACATGTGCAAAACAGAGACCTTCATTTTCAGTGAAGAACCAATGTCTAATAAAACTAAAAAAACAAATACATAATAAAATAAAAAGATATTAAAATTATATTCATTGGATAGCTCGTTTTGAGGTCTACTTGATTCTAGATGGGTTTCTGAAGACTCCTCCATTTTCATCCTCAGCCCGAGCTCTGAAGCGTAAAAAAATAGACTTTTTTGGTGTTTCAGGAGGGGGATGAGGGGGAAGGGGGGTTCGACCGAACCAAAAGGGGTTCGCTCGAACAATGGTTCAGCCAAACCTTGGTTTGAGTGAACCCCTTCAAGGGGGTTTGGTCGAACCCCTTTGCTATGCATTTGGGTTTTTTTATTTGCGGCCAAAATTCAAAGGGGTTCACTAGAACCCTGGTTTGGGCAAACCCCTAATGGGTTCACTCGAACCAGTAGGTTCGTACGAACCCCCAAAATAATTTTTTTTGGTTTGGGGTCATTTTTTGTGAGTTTTCCTTGCTCACTTGAATTGTAAACCACTATTGTGGCTTCACCCATGGGTATGTGCAGGGTATGTATCGACTTTTTTTTAACCCAAAATTGATGAAACAAAAAAGGTTTTAAAGGAGATTCTCAGCTTTCCACCAATATAAATTATGCTTTACTTTGAATTTAATAAATAATTATTATTAATTTTCTATTTGAATTATGACTAAAGTCCTAATTGATAGGCTGATTGGAAAAAATTTATAGCTTTCAAACGGTATCACATTTTTTGAATCTAAAAACATGCACCATTCTATGCTTGCATACTATAGGATAAAAAAAATTTGAATTTCATGAAGTTTTGACCAAGTTAAGGTGGTTAGACATATGAGTTTTATATTTTTAAAAGTTGTAAAAAATTCATTTATTAATTATTTACTTGGAAAAAAATTACAAAAATATGCATCATATCGACACATGAGTCCTCTACTTATATCTAAAATATTATCATTTTATTATGGTTAGGGTGGTTAGATAGACACCTACTTATTTTTTCCTTGAAATTTAAGTACTACTGCATTGAAATTTTAAATTTTCACCAAATATATATATTTTTAAAATAAACCTAGTAGTTTAGAAACTACATTCAATTTGCTACATATTCTATTCTTACATATTTTTGAAATAATATAGATAACTTATTCAAAATTTTAAGTCAAGTTTCCTAACTTTGATTTTTTTGAATTTTTTGCCACTTAAGGGCCTATTTTTTCCATGATGATCTTGCACATACCCAACTCTTGGTTCCTTGCAGTGTTCTTCTAATCACTCTATCCCCTTTATTGTCTTATAATTCATTAATTATTGAATGTGGGGTGTTTTGATAATACTATTGGGCCTTATCACACTTAAATATATCATGTGACTCCTCTTTGCAAAAACCACATTTTCTCCTCTTTTCTGACAAGAATTCCATGGTATAATGACTAAAACAATGTAAATAGGAAGGGGGGATAGGTTCCACCTTTTAGGAGATGGAACACTAGGGTTAGAGCATATTTCACTTAGTTTCACTCAAGGAAACCCTAGAGATCTCACTCCAAGGATGGAATGAATGAAAGAGATTTGTTAAAGGTTTTCCTAGGGTATGATTAATGACTAACGAGGGGTTCACCAATAAGCTAGGACTTGGAAAGACTAGCAATATGCAAGATCTAATGATTAAACCTAATGATGTGCAAACTTTAAACAAATGATCTAGAAATGTATGCAAAATAGAACAAGAAATTGAGAAATCAGAATAATACAACTAGAAACCTGAATGTGCTTGGAAAAATCTCTAAAACTCTAAAAATGTGGACTTTAGGTCACACTGGGACTCATATGCCAAGCTAGGTGTATCAGTCCCAGACTAGGGTTTTTGGGTTGTAACAACAATTTGGCGTAGACTCAGAATCTCCAAAAAATTAGAAAATTGCTTGTACTAGGACTCATACGCCACTTGTGGTGTATCTGTCCCGTTATACTTTTTAGAAACTAAAAGTCTAAATCTGCTCTCCAATCTTTGTTCTTCCTTCCCGACCTAATTTATGGATCTGAACCTATAAGAAGACCCACAAAACAAAATATATTGTTGATTTGCTTATGGGGGCTTCACGTCGATCAAACCCCTAGTTTGGTAATTAAACCTTGATAGAAAAAATGAATCTTAAATGTAAATGTGAAGAAAAACAAGTATGTGCAGGATCATCATGGAAAAAATAGGTCCTTAAATGGCAAAAAAATCAGAAAAATCAGAGTTAGGCAACTTGACATAATTTTTTTAATAATTTATATATATTATTTCAAAAATATGTAAGAATAGAATATGTAGAAAATTGAATATAGTTTCTAAACTACTAGGTTTGTTTAAAAAAAAATCTATTTGGTGAAAATTTGAAATTTCAATGCAGTAGTACTTAAATTTCAGGGAAAAAAATAAGTAGGTGTTTGCCTGACCACCCTAACCACAATAAAATGATAATAATTTTTATAAGATTTTAGATATAAGTAGAGGACCCATGTCCCGATGTGTGCATATTTTTGTAATTTTTTCCAAGTAAATAATTAATTATGATTTTTTTATTACAAATTTTAAAAATATAAAAACTTGTATGTCTGACCACCTTAACTTTGTCAAAACTTCATGAAATTCAATTTTTATTTTTTTAATCCTATAGTATGCGAATCATAGAATGTGACACATGTTTTGGATTAAAAAAATGTGATACCATTTGAAAGCTTTAGATGTTTTTCAATCAATCTATCAATCAGGACTTTAGTCAAAATTTGAATAGAAAATGAATAATAATTACTTATTAAATTCAAAGTAAAGTATAATTTATATTGGTGGAAATTTGAGAATCTCCTTTAAAAACCCTTTTCGTTTCATCAATTTTGGGTTAAAAAAAGTCATCAGCCACATACCCATCATATTGCCACTTTTTGGTCCATCATGATCTTGCATATACCCAAACCCTAATCTTAAGTGCATCTAAGACTAAGAAATTTGAAATGAAATGCAACCCTATCCTAATGTGCTAGAATAAGATGCATGAATAGAACATGAAGATGAATGACTCATTTTGGGAGATCCTTAATCACCCTAATAAGCCATAATGAATGCATGTACCTTCCTTAGGTTGAAAGTGGAGTGATAATGGAGGATGGAATCACTTAGGAAACAAGTCATTAGGCATGGTTTGATGGATAGTTGCATCTCCCCAACCTAGAATCCATCATGATTCACCATAGGTAACCATAATCAATCCTCAACAATGTTAGATCTTGAATGAAGATGAACTTGAAGACTTGCAAAAACACTATAATGCTACTCCAAGACTTCAAATTCACTTGCTACTTGCTCTTGAATGCTCTTGTGAAAGAGTACTTGAGTGCTTGTGAATGCTTAAATCTTGAATTACCTTCTATAGATGAAAATAATGACTTAGAAGCTTGCTTTTATAGGCATTACACCTAATTTACCATTTATTAGTTCTCAAAAGATAACATCAACCAAAATTTTAAATTAAAAACTTGAATTCCCCCCTCAAACCCTACAAATAGGCCACATGAGACTCATATGCCACTTGTGGTGTATGGGTCCCACCTAGGGGGACTCATATGCCCAAGGTGGAATATGAGTCCCACCCTAGATTTTCATGGTGGACCAATGATGGGTTAGAAAAATTAATGCTTTTTTTATTTTGTCTGGATTTTAGTTGAAATCAGCCTTGAGATCTGAAATAAAGGGTCTTAGAGGCCTATTAATGATGATTTAAATGATATTTAATGCAAGGGTACCAAAATAGGTCCAAATTAGGCAAGAAATTGTACTATCTCCAAGAAGGGAGTACAATTTCCATTGCCACATTTAGCCCCCACTTTAGCACCCATATGACTCTATGTGCTTATGCAAGCTAAAGGAATTCAAGCAATAAAATTTATTTAATAAAAGGATGCTTCATATGGATTCATATAGGAGAATGAATCCCCCACTATAGTTATATACAAAACCACAATGTTAGGAACCACATCCTATAACACCAATTGGGTATGTGCAGGATCATCATGGAAAAAACAGGCCCTTAAGTGGTGAAAAATTCAAAAAAAATAGACTTAGGCAACTTGACGTAAAAAATTGAATAAGTTATCTATATTATTTCAAAAATATGTAAGAATAGAATATGTAGCAAATTGAATGTAGTTTCGAAACTACTAGGTTTATTTTTAAAAAAAAAATATTTGGTGAAAATTTAAAATTTCAATGTAGTAGTACTTAAATTTAGGGAAAAAATAAGTAGGTGTCTGTCTGACCACCCTAACCACAATAATATAATATTTTTTTTTATAAGATTTTAGATATAAGTAAAGGACTGATGTCCGGATGTGATGCATATTTTTTTGTAATTTTTTTCCACATAAATAATTAATTATGATTTTTTTATTACAACTTTTTTAAAATATAAAAACTTGTATGTATGACCAACTTAACTTGGTCAAAACTTCATGAAATTTGAATTTTTTTTAATCCTATAGTATGCAAAGCATAGAATGTGATGCATGTTTCAGATTCAAAAAATGTGATACCATTTGAAAGCTATAGATGTTTTTCAATCAGCCTATCAATTAGGATTGTAGTCGTAATTCAAATAGAAAATGATTAATAATTATTTATTAAATTCAAATAAAGCATAATTTATATTGGTGGAAATATGAGAATTTCTTTTAAAAACCCTTTTCATTTCATCAATTTGGGGTAAAAAAAAAGTCGTTAGCCACATACCTTACACATACCCATCATATCACCACTTTTTGGCCCATCATGATCTTGCACATACCCAACTTTTTAGTCACTCAGAAATCCTCTTATCTAACTTCTAAAAATAAAATTCAAGGCTAGATGCATGCCCCCCCTTGATTCCACTTGCATTAAGGAGGTGGAATCAAGATAGCAATCTAACCACATCAAATTAAATGAGTCATATCATCTAGGGTATTTCCAAGTACCTACAACATAGTGATAGACATTTTATGAGAACGAGAATGGAATCACAAATCCAATGCAACAAAAGACATTTAAAATGAAGTTCTCTAGCCCTCGATATGCTAGTTTGAATGAAAAGCACTTTTAACCCTAATATGCAAAAAGACCTAATTTAGACATATATAAGAGTAAAAAGTGAAGTAAGTTGTAACTAGTTTTCCTTTTACCTTCTTTTAGTTTGACTTTGTTAGAGAGTGAGTGAAAATGCCGAGCCCTCAAGAATACGTGCCTCCGAGACTCGAGGTCCTACGGGAGGAGGTAGCTTGAGGCAAGTTGCAACATCAGGTGAGTTGATTTTTCTATGCCTTAGCTTTTTACTTATGCATTTATTTTATAGTTTTATGCATTTCTAGGGTGATTTAGGAGCTTGGAAGAAAAGTTCACAAAGCATCTCTTTTTTTCATGAAGTGTCCCCTTTTTTCACGAAGTGTCCCACTTTTTCGTAAAGTGTCCCACTTTTTCGCAAAGCTTCCCATTTCTTCATGAATTGTCCCAAAAGGGGAATAAAGTGTCTAGGACCCTTAGGAAAGTACACCAGAACAACTTTAGTACACTTTTTAATTGTTGATGTATAGATTTTAGATTTTTAGAATACTCCTAGTACATATTTTTGCTTTTTTTTGTTAGATTTCACCTCAGTCATGACAACATCTTGGTGGCAGACACTTTTGTCGCTTACGAGACCTTGTCTCAATGTTGTTAGAGGAAAATAATCATATTTTACAAACTACTGGATTATACTACGTGTACCTCATGCCTCTCATGAGGTACCATGATGCTATGCTGATGGCACTTGCGGAGAGATGGGATGTTGACACCTGCACATTTCACCTATCCACCGATGAAATGATGATCACCTTGGAGGATGTACATCGTATCCTTTGAGATCTTGTTCGAGGCGAGACCATGTGCTTTGCAGGGGACCATACCTACACGTAGATGTGAGTAGACACATGGTATTGTTTGGGAGGACTTGTTCGAGACAAGATTGTAGGGCCACGTATTGCGATTGCATGGCTTCTCTATTCACAATCACCAATCTTGAAATAGATCATGATCTTCACAGTCACACTAGTACTTGTCCCTGATGGTCAGGGAGAACACCTGGATGAAGGTCTTGTTCATATGATCAGGCAGATGGAGCACCACAAGATTGCATATTCCTAGGGTCACAACATCCTAGAACATTTGTATTCTGATCTAGGGTGGTTTACATGCCATGAGGTCGATAGAATGGTACAATGTATGCTACTGTAGGTTTGGTGCCAAGAGCATATCACATGCACTAGGCCAACATGTGATATCCACACGTGTTCAGTTATCCACTGAGGTGGTCATGGCAATATGGTGATTTACACTTTTGGAGAGTTAGATTTGATTGACTAGATTAGGAGGAGATCATGTGGAGACCATACCAGCTAATACCATAGTGGTCGGATGAGACCTGACAATTGAGGAGGATGTAGATGGACATATTTTTATTGGGTAAACATGATTACGTAGTAAGGCCATTCTACTATGATCATGCCATGAGATAGTTTGGGAAGGTATAGGTATCATCGATAGCATGACCCTTTTATAGGTGATCAGGATACCTATGAGGAGATTTAGTCATCTCAAGGTCTAGAGGAGGTCAAGAGACTCCATCTAGAGGTAGCTAGGCTACAGGAAGACATAGACCATATAAAGTGAGAGTGCCTAGAGGTTGTTGGACAGGAGACCATAATTGTTGGACGAGCATAGGGTCTACAGTATGCTTTGGATGCTCTTATCAGTTCATGATCATGATCACATACTACCATCTCTCGATGAAATGCATCTAGATAGATGCGATCACCAAATCCCAAGGGATCTAGCAGCCGTAGGCCACACTAGCATTGTATATTTGATGACATGTACTCAAAACTTTGATATATATATATAATCATTTGATGCTTGATTATTTATGCTTATCTATTTCAAGTTAAATGGTAATGTGATTTATCAAATAATCTTTGTAAGATTGTTTAATAAATGTCCATGATTTAACATTTTTTATGTGATCTAATTAAAACTATCCTAGTTTCTTTTAGATGCAACATTATGATTAAGTGTGTCATGTTAAATTAAATGCACCAATGATATAATTAAGAACGTTAAATACATATAAGTATCTAATCTAACACAACATACACAATTATCTTGAATAGTATGAAACCTAAAGTAAAAATTTAAAAATTCATTTAAATAATTACTTTAGTATTCAAAAAACACAAATAATTGTTTGTTAAGAATGAAGCAATGTGAGAGTACATAGAATATCATCTACTAACTCTAACACCACTGCTCTATCATTCACACTATTCAAGAAGATTAGAAATAGTACTGGTGCAAATGCCCAAAATTGATAGGTTCCTTAAGAGGTGTATCATTCATTTTTGTTAATGTGTACACTCCAGACCCATAACTTTCATTGATTTTGTAAGGTCCTAGCCAGTTAGGGCTGAACTTTACTTTTTCAGTTAGGGTGGCATTAACACTCCATTGATTCTCGCATAACACCAAATCACCTTTATTGAATGAATGAGGAATAAAATTATCATTGTAACTATGTTGCTTTCTCCTAGAGTAAGCTTGAAGGTGCTCAAGAGCATTAATGCATTGTTTGTCAAGCATTTCAAGCTAATGTAATCGTTGTTCCTTATAAGTATAGTATTATCAATAAGTCCTTGGAGAGAAATGCTTAATGTAGAAATCTCTAACTCCAAGGGCATTATTGCCTCGACGCCATAGACGAGGTTATAAGGGGTAGTCCTAGTGGATAATCTAACATACGTACAATAGGCCCATAACACATATGTTAGCTGTGTGTTCCAATCCTTATTATGTTTTCTTATTGTTTTCTTTAATTGTTCAAGAGTTTTATTAGTTGATTCAGTTTGACTGTTAGATTGTGGGTAGTAAGGTGTTGAAAAATGATGTTGGATGTTAAATGTCTCTAAGAAATTCTTCAGGTCGTTATTCGTAAATGGTGTTCCATTCTCTAAAACTAACGTGGAAGGGAGTCCAAAGTGAGTAATAATGTGTTCCAAAATGAAATGACATATCACACCAATAGTTGTTGAACGAAGGGGAATAGATTCTACCCATTTTGTAAAATAGTCTATTGCAGTGATTATGAATGTATGTCCAATGAAGGGAGGTGGTGAGATTTTTCTAATGAGATCCAAACCCCAAATCGGTACTTGAGTGTGAAGCTCGGAGGCAGGAGCATGAATCAAATTACTATGGTCTTGGAATTTGTGACATTTATTAACATATGCAAAACAATATTGTTGCATATGTCACCAATAGTATCCTATCCGGATTAGTTTTTGACTAATGTTCTTCCTCCAAAATGACCTCCACAAGCACCTACATGAGCTTGTTCAAACTATGCAATGGGTATTTCAAATTGTTTAAGACATCTGAGTAAAATACCACCAAAGGACCTTTGATACAACACATCGGCGAGGATTATATATTCAGACGCAAGTTTATGAAGGAGGGCTCGAGTGTTCTTAGTTTTCAACTCAGGAAAGGTACTGTATTTTAAATAATTAAATATCAATTTTTGTGTACCATTCACTAGATTTTTCCATGGTAGTTGATAATAATTCTCATTTTATCTTCTATTGATGGTTTCATAGCTGTATGCACAATAAATGTGAAGTATTTTGAAGGATCTTGAGGAGATATAAGGGAAGCCGCACTTGCCATTACATTTGCATGTTGATTATATTTTCACGGGATGTTGTCAATGGTGTATGAATCAAACTTTTCTAACAAGCTCATAGTGAGATCCTTTTATTTTGATA
>VDFB02119731.1:102980-116747 GCA_007258455.2 Sequoia sempervirens | reverse complement strand
ATATCAATTCTAGAAGCTTGGTGAGAGACATTCATTTATGAATTGAAATTTTGTTTGAAATCTATTTCAAATCCTATCCGAAAAAGAGGGAATGGATTATGTTGGTATTTCTTTTCTCACAGTTAAATTAAATGGAAAAAATTATTATGATTGGGTATCTCATATAGAGATTGCTCTAATACTTCAAAATTGTTATGATATTGTTACTGGTAGTGAACTAAGACCAGCAGGTCCTGGAAAAGATCAAGAAGATTGGGATAAAAGAGACAAAAAGGCAATAGCATTAATCAAGCTTACACTTTCAAAGGAAGTCTTTCCAAAAGTTCCCAATGAAAGAAGTGGAGTTAAAGTATGGGATATCTTGAAAAATATATATCAAAATTCAGGTGATGTATGGATCCTCTCACCATAGACTTATATAATATGAAATTGTCAAGTTCACAAGAATCAGTCCCTCATCTAAGTAAATTAAATGAAAAGAAAAATGAGTTTGCTTCTCTTGGAAAGAATATAGATGATACATATTTTGTGCAAATAATATTACAAAGTCTTCCAAGATCTTATCGATCATTCAAAAGGGGACTAGATATTGTAGATAAATTAAAAATTATTAAATATGAAGAGTTATGTGCTAAGCTAGTACAAGAAGAAAAGCATTAAATTGGCGCAAAGAGATGTTTAACCGAGCGTTGTGGAAGACCAGAGGAACGAATGTTCCTTAAATAAATTACAAAATACGATGTTTCTAAAAGAAACAATCGTTAACTAAGGATGAAGTTAGAAAAAGCAATGAGATGACCATTACGACGTAACTGAAAAGATATTATTCTAATACCCTCCCTTAATGGTCATCATTCTAACTACCCAGAGAGAACAAAGAAGGGTACCCCCTTCTTCTCAGAACGTTGCTGCAACAAAAGACAAAAGCCTGCCACTGACTCTGCCACTTGAGATGAGTCTGCCACCAACCCTCCCAGAAACTGCAGAACTTCTGGAAATAACAACACCAACCGTCCAACCTGAAGTTGGAAAACTGTCCCTCCCTGTAACCAGAGACATACTGAGAACAGCTGCTACGATTTTGAGGAAAAATCGGCAAACCCTCAAATCTTCTGCAGATGGACATGACGCATCGCATCAAAGAAGAAGCTGATGTGCGATAGTTCGCCTCTAGTCGTAATTCAAAAACGGACTGCATTCATACCAAATGATTTTGAGGAAAATCGCCAAACCTAAGATTATGAAATCATCGCTTTTTTCGTGAAAAACGATAAAAACCAGAGAGCCCTCCCTAATGACAAAAAACCCTGACAAGGGTATACAGGGGAAAAACTCTTAATTTTTTAGGACAAAATTATAAACCCTCCCGGAAACCAGAAGACAAATTTTTTTCTTTTCTTTTACGGGACAAAAAAAAATATTTAAAAACCCAAAACATCGATTGTCGGCTTCAAAACAGAGGGTCTGGAACCTTAGCCGCCAAAACAAAGCTGCACAAAAATTGAGGCACAGAAAACGAAGCACCCAGAAAAATTTGAAACCAACCCAGTTGAGTTCTCGAAAAACCCACCAAGAATCTGCAATCAAAAAATTTATCCGACTTGAAACTGAGGCACAAATTTCGAGACACGAACTTCGAGACGCCCAGAAAAATTTGAGACCGACCCATTTGAGATTGCGGAAAACCCAGAAGGAATCTGCAATTAAAAAATAATTTTCGCCTTGGAACAGAGGGTAAAAACCCTAGACGAACTGGCAGAAACCCTAGCCGGCTGCAAGAATAATACAGAAAAAGGCAAATCACGTGCAGAAGATTCTGGAAAACGCACCAAGAAGGCCTAAACACGACCAAAACCAGAAGTTGCGTCCAATCAGTGAAGAAAACCGCTGCCCAGAACTGATAAAACCGCACCCAGAAGAAGAGATGTCACGTGCCCAGGAAGAAGAAAAAATAAAATAAAATGCGACAAGTCTTCTTCAAAAAAACGCGTCCAGGGATTGCAGAGATCGCGCGACCAAAGCACCTTAGCAAATCGCGTTTTCAGAAAACGCAAGTCTACGCGCACAAGAGAAGCAATCCCGTCAGCACCCAAAAGAGATGAAACGAGACCACCAGAAGCGGTTCTCAAAACACGCGTGACCGGCAGAAGATGCACGCCCAGACTTGATAAAAACACGCGCGATTAGCAAAGAAGCTTTCGCGTTTCAAAAAAAATGCAAATCTGAAACAAAACACGACCTTCAGGGGTTCT
This sequence comes from Sequoia sempervirens, assembly GCA_007258455.2. Classification (NCBI taxonomy): domain Eukaryota; kingdom Viridiplantae; phylum Streptophyta; class Pinopsida; order Cupressales; family Cupressaceae; genus Sequoia; species Sequoia sempervirens. Next base: position 114,495 of record VDFB02119731.1, on the reverse strand, counting down.
GAAAAACGAAGTCGCGCCCTCAGCCAAAAAAAAAACACGAACAGGAACAGGAGGCAAAAAACTTAGCAAAACCGCCAGCGGATTGAAAAACGTACTGCTGGCTTCAAAAACGCGGGCTTAAGACGCAGCAATCTTCAACATTGAAACTAACATTTTTCTAGAAAACATATCTACTAAAAAACATGAATCAAAACTCCTCGATTTTCAAAATACAAACCCGCTAAAATCAATCTTCGAAACTTTAAAAATTTCTTCTTAAATTTTAGAATACTCGCGAGTAACTCCGGGCTCGATAATTCGTTACGTAATCGATGTTGTTGTGTATTTCAACGAGGAAACGAATGTTCCTTAAATAAATTACATAAAATACTCTATGTTTCTAAAAGAAACAATCGTTGTTCAAGGATGAAGTAGAAAGCAATGAGGATGACCATTACTTAATTTAACCGAAAGTGATATTACCTAAAAGAGAATCATTTAGTGATGAATCTCAAGCATTCATAATGAAAGGGAAACAATATTACAAAAAGTCACAAGATAATCAGTCCAAAGAAAGGAATTGGAAGCATGAAAATAAAAATGTCCCATCTACAGATTATAATATAAGTAAATGGAAATGTAATTATTGTGGCAAGATGGGTCACAAAGCAAATGAATGTTTCAAAAAGAATAGAGATACAAAGAAGAAAAGTATGCAAAATTTGTTGATTCTAAAAGAAATGTTTTTTGTGTTGCACTTGAAGAAATTAATTCTTTTAAGCATAGTTGGCAGACTCGCAGAAAACTCGGCGAGTTTTTTTGAGTTTAACTCGCGAGGATGAGTTTTTCCAAGTTTTTTCAAAAAACTCGCGATTTTTTTCCGAGTTTTTGCTGAGTTTTTCGAAAAAACTCAGCTTTGCAAAAAAAAAGTATTTTAAGTTTCCGAGTTTTTTCGAGTTTTTGGCGAGTTTTAAAAAACTCTCCAATTTTTGGCTTGGCGAGTTTTTCTTTGGGGCGAGTCTTCCAACTATGCTTTTAAGGATGTTTGGGTTATTGATTCTAATGCTACCCAACACATGTCTCATAATAAGGAACAATTTGAATCATTAAATGAAAGTAGTGCAAAGAAAATATATTTGGGAAACAATAGTACTTTAGAAGTTAAAGGAACTGGAAATGTTCAAGTTGATAATGGTGTATTTAAAAATGTGAAGCTAGTTCCTGAATTAAAAACAAATCTTCTTTCTATATCTCAAATTGCAAATCAAGGGTATAAAATAGAGTTCTACAATGACAAATGTTTAATCAAAGATGTGAATGATAATTATAGAGTGACTGCAATTGGTAAAATGGAGAATGGATTATATAAGTTTCATGGGTTTCCAAAAATCTCACCAAGACATAAGGTATGTGAAGGATGTGCAATGGGAAAGCAACATGTGGAAAGTTTCCCACAAGGAAAATCATGGAGGGAAAAAACTCCTTTACATTTGGTTCATAGTGATGTAATGGGTCCTTTTAGAACACCTTCACTTGGAGGATCAAGGTATGTTCTCACTTTTATAGATGACTATACTAGAAAAATTTGGGTATACTTTCTACAAAAGAAGGATGAAGTGTTTCATAAGTTTAAAGAGTTTAAAGCTTTGACTGAAAAACAAAATGGAAAATGTCTAAAGATAATAAGAACAGATAGAGGGACTGAGTATATGAATAAAGCTTTCTTAGAATTTTGTAAAGAGCATGGCATAAAGAAAGAATCAACTATTTCTTATTCACCCCAACAAAACGGGATTGCTGAAAGAAAAAATAGAACTATAATAGAAATGGCTATATGTATGCTTCACTCTAGAAATATAGAAGCTAAATTTTGGGCTGAAGCAGTTCATACTGTTGTATATATTTTGAATAGAACACCTACAAAAGTAGTTATGAACATAACACCAAAAGAGGCATGGAGTGGAAGAAAGCCTACAGTATCTCATTTTAGAATATTTGGTTGTGATGCTTGTGCTCACATTCCTAATGAAAAAAAAAAGCAACTTAGAAAGAAAGTGAAAAGTACATAATGGTGGGATATAGTGAGGATTCAAAAGGATATAGGTTGTATAATCCTAAAACAAAGGAAATTCATATCAAAAGGAATGTATGATTTGATGAAAATATTGAAAGTGATAATTCTCCTACATTATCCAACTTTCCAATCTTGATTGAAGAAAATAAATCTACCAATACTAATGATTCAAATCAAAGTGTGCCATCCTTTGCAAGAGGAGAAGAAACACAAGCTGAAGAATCAAGAGAAAGCGATGATGAAAAAACAAGGAAGACTAGAAGCATTCAAGAAATATACCAAGAAGGTCCTAAGAATCTTTTGCTAACTATGCCCTTATGACTAAGGTGATGCAAGTTGACACTCCAAGCACATATGAAGAAGCAAAAGGAAAAGATGAATGCAAAGCAGCAATGTAAGATGAGTACAACTCTTTGATGAAAAATGGAACATGGGCATTGACAACACTTCCAAAAGGAAAAAATGTGGTTGGTTGCAAGTGGACCTGCAGAACAAAATTCACATTAGATGGAGCTATTGAAAAACACAAAGCAAGGCTAGTGGCTAAAGGTTTCTCACAAACAGAAGTTGGTATTGTATCCAGGTACATGGCAGATCCACACATTGAACATTGGAAAGCAGTGTTATCTTGAATTTTTGACTCGTTTTAAAAATTCAGATAACCAATCAAAATTTTCATGAAACTTGAAGGTTTTCTTCTCTACAGCACGCATTACGAGGTGCAAAGAGTGACAAATCTCAGTTTTAAGTTTATTAACCTTTGGGCTACTCTTTTTCCCTCTTTCGTTTCCGTTTTTGTCAATTTCTGACCTTTTTTCCTTGCCTTTTTGGTCAATTTCGGGTTTTTGGAGCAACTCAGCAAAAAGGGAAATTTTCACTTAAAGGCAAAATTGCTATATGGCTTTAAAAACCCGATTTACTTTGTCATTTGAAAAAGCTTTAAAAAAAGCCCGATTTGCTTTAAGTTAAATTGTTATATGAGTCAAAAAAGCCCGATTTACTGCAATTGCATTCAAAAGTTGTGAATTTGTTAAAAATGAAATTGCGTTGGTTTCTTTAAACCCCGATTTTAGTTTTTAATGTCATTTTTACATTGCAATGAACTTCAGAAAGTCCGACGCCATTCTGATTCGAGCCATTTGAATCCTTTTTGGTTTTGACTTCCCTGTTTCAAGGAGATTTTATCGACCTTAAAGCTTGAAGTTCGGATTTTTATTAGTAAATAGCCATCTTTCTTTCATTTTCTAAACGCGCCTAGGGTTTCTTCACCATTATTTTCGTTTGCAACTTGTTTCCAGGTATGTTATATGTTTCTTTGTCTCTTCTCCAACGTTTTTTTGTTACTCATCATTTTATATTAAATATCATTTTCATTTATGCATTTTATTTTAGATTTTAAACGTCTTTTACTAAAACGCGTTTTTCTTTAACAGTTTTACACGTTTTTACTGTTATCCGCCTTTGTCAATATTCGCTTTTCTTTTTGTTTTACAAAAACTCGTTTTCATTCTCATTGTCTATCTTCATAAAATGCGTTTTCTTTCATTTTTAGTTCGCCCTCATACAAAATGCATTTTCACTGCCATTTACCTCGCCTTTGTTCAAAATGCATTTTCCATTTATTATATACCTTCATACCCCACGCATCCTCTGTTTCCCTTCATTCCATCCAAATTCGCCTTTCATATCATTTCATACTTACCTCTTCAAATCTCATACATAACGCATTTTCCACTTTTAAAATGCCTTATATGCTGAAAACGAGTTTTTCATCATCTCACTTTTCCAGCAATAAAGTTTTTACTTCATTTTGTCTTCATCCATCTTCCATGCCCGTTTCTTACTTTTTCATTCATCCACCCCAAATCCTCCATTATCATTTTCCACAAATAATCCACTTTGTGTCATATTTCGGGTTTTGAGAACCAAAAATGCAAGTCGGGATTCACAATTGGAATTACAATTCTAAAAATTGCAAAATTATAAAATTGCTAAATGTCCAAAAAATCCCGACTGCCTTTGTAAAAATTGCTGAAGTCATTGAAAAACCCGAAATGCCTTAAAAAGCACAAAAGTTGACCTTTTTTGGACAAAATTCCAAATCCAAGCTAAAAACCTCTTTGTCTTGCTGTTCCAAGAAAACAAAACGTTCTTTTGATTGCAATCATTCCATCAAGACCTGAATTCGTCTTCACCATTCACTTTCCATCATTTTTCCAAAGACCATTTTATTGTCTTAGGGTTTGAGTTTCACCATGTCCACTCACGTCGATGTTGATGATGTTCTGACCTTATGGGGTTTTCACCGCAGTCTTGCAGATTCCTGTTCAATGACAGACGAACCAACTTCTCCAATAAGCAAAAAGATGAAATACAAATTTGATAAATATCAAAATGAGATTTCCCCATCTCATGTGGTTTCAAATATTGATGAAATCAAGGACACAGAAATTGGGCATGTTGATATGTCCGAGTTTCTTGGGAGAGCCGAGAAATCTACTTCTCCTGACATGCAGAAATTGCTGAGGAGTCATATTCATCTGGTATCTTCTTTTCCTGTTGCTACCCTTGAGCCTGAATTTGTTCTTGCATGTGCATCCCATTTTGATAGTCAATCTAGAACCATCAAAGATGATGATGGCAACATGGTTATCAAACTTGATGCTGAGACAATCAACAAAATTTTCAGAGTTCCTGATGCTACTACATATTCAGAAATCACATTGAAGAGTGCTCACAAACATTATGAGCAGAAAAAGAATGATTGTATCAAACATATCAATTCTAAGTGGCTTCTCAAACCAAGACCTTGTGTAACCCGGATACCCAAATTGTATCGGTCTGATTTTAAAGAATAAATTAATGATATGATCACCCTTTTGAGCAGAATAATAGGATTGAAAGTTTCCAATATGTTTGAAAATTGGATGTATAAATTCATTGTGGTCATTAGAAAAGCACAACATCCAATATTTTGGGGTGAAATAATCAGTGACAGCTTGTGTAAACAGCTTGCACAGGGTCCTACCACTCTTACCTTCTACATGAACTCATATTTGGTTTATATAGCAGCTTCATTAAGACATTTTCCAGGCCTATCTCCTCAAGGTGACAGATCATTGGTGCCTGTATGGGAATATTATGACCAGCTGACTTTAAAACCAAGCCGAGCACATTATAGAAGAGTTCAAGATGCTTTTTTTGGTTACTTTATGTGTTTATTTGACAAAACATTAGCAAACAACAGGGTATCTGAGGCGGCTTGGAATAAAGTAAATGAGTATGGTTGCTTATTTCTTCAATTCTCTACCTTCACTTATATCAGAGTTGGATGCTTTGAAGACCAACCTTATATGCTTCCAAGATATCCGACTGATAAGATTATTTTGATGGAGCTAGGAAGGCAGTTGATGACAGTGCATTCACGTCAAGCTACGCAACACAAGGCTGGAATCAGTATTTCATCACATAATCCATTGGTAATTGGGAGGTATTCTTTAACAACTTCTTCAAGAGCCAAAGCAATGGAGACTGAACTTCAGGAAATAACATTGAAGAGATTTCAGGCAAGAGTGGATTTTGATTATAGGATGAAAGACAAAATTAAAAGAGCCTTCACTCATGTCCACCGCATTGAAGACATTTGGGCAGACCTCCGGATAGAAAAAGATATATACAAAATGGATTATTGCAGGCTTACAGTGGAGCAAATTATTGATCTGAATCTGACCTTAATCCCAGAGGGTGTAATTGACGATAGACAGATTTTAGATCCTAAATATGAAGAACAAGGAGTTGCTAATGCCCCCATTCCTGCAATCCAGTGGTCTCAAAAGGAATCTGTCTCTATCTTTGATAGGTTTCAATCAGTCTTGGCGAACACCAACTCTTGGCTCAAAAGCATAGGTGTCAAGACTATTAAAATCAAAGTTAGAGCTGAAGATGATCCAGCTGGTCCTAAGGGATTGAAGTCAGAAATTAGAGAGAAATCAAAAGAAGGAGCTTCCTCTTCAGGTACTAGAATTAAGTTGAAGGTAAGCCGAGCTGCAGAACAACCATTGGAAAAAGAAACACTAAAGGGAAAGGAAGTTAATCAAATGCAGATTCAAGTTTTGGATCAACAAGAAGAAGACGAGGTTCTTGAAACCTCTACCATTCTAAGTGAGATAACTCATTATATTGAATCTCCAATACCAGAATTAGCCATATCTCCTGTATCCCCTATTGACAGTGATGTTGATTCCTTCTCCACGGTATTTGTTCCTTCTATCCCACCTCAAGAGACTAGTCATCAATCTTCATCAATAATGAATACGCCCATGAGGAGCTTGCCTAATAACTTCAAGAGTATTTTTGATATAAATCCAATCTTTCCAGCCATGTCAGAAATAACTCTCCCAAAGATAGATACATCTGTAACAAGCTTTGATTGTTTCATGACTGATCCTAGTCGTAATTTATCTTCTGAGCAAAACATAGTTGCTATACAAACTGAGGCACCCCCTAGAATTTTTGTTGTAACACAAACTGAATCCATTCCTACAGAGACTGCAGTTGCTATTTTAGATGTGACAACCTTGGATCTTCCTCCATGGTTGAATTCAATTGCTCCCAAAAGAAAGAAACAAGCAGTGTCTCCTGATATTTTTGATTTCCAAAAATTGAAGAAATCGAAACCAATGGTTGCAAAGAAAGCAAAAACAGTCTCACAAGTGTTTATTGACAGCAATAAAATGAAATATGCTGAGATTGCAGAACCTCTTGTTGATAAACCACATGAAGAGATGCAGGTGTCTGATTACAGGTTCACTAGGGTGGAATTGGGCAAGCAGACTCATGCTAATATGATGCAAGATGCTCAGAGTTCAGTAACAATTTTGGCACAAAGCTATAATGAACTTCTAGCCAAAAAGGAAAAGCTCAAAGAAGACAATGATCAGCTAATTTCAGTTATTCAAAGGATTACTGGATCATCAGAAGCAGTTAATTCTCTATCTGCAGCTCCTCCTAATGAATCAGTTAGGCAATTAGAAAGAATTGCACAAAAGGCCAAAGCAGTTGATTCATGGGTAACTCAGCTGATTGATCAAAGTATTCCAATGATTGAAAAGACCTTGCAAGTTCTCAAAAATGTCAGAATAGCCAAAATAAAGCTAAATCAGACTTTGGAAGCCTTCAAGCAGAGTTTGGAATCGCTTGAAAAAGATTTAAAAATCTGGCATGAGATAGATCAAATCAAGTTACAAATTATATGCAGCAACTCAATCTTACCAAACAGAGAGAAAGTACATAGAATTTGAAGAACTTATGACAAACAAGTCATCAGGTTATTCAAGATCTCATTAAAGATATCCAGGCTACTTAGAAATGAATGATGAAGTTTAGCAAGATATTCTTTCAAGTTTTGAGAAAATCTCTTGTACAGTTTTGAATCAAGAAGATGAATTACTTGCAGCTGATTTAGTTACTACAGAAATGGCAGCCAATCTTCGTCAACAATTGGAATCAGAGCATTTTACCATGGATTCGATTCACAAATTTATTAATCATCAAATAATCCTTGAGAAAATGCAAACTACTTATGAAGAGCATAGACTGGCAACAATCAGATATTTTGATGTAATCTTGAAGACAGTTGCAGTAGCCAAGAACACACTGGGTCCTGATCCGAATGAATTGCAGACAATCATCAGCAAATTCTTATCTTTCAAAGATAGGAATGAAACAAATTAAAATTTTAGGTTGTTTTATGTATTTTACTTTCGACAAAATATATGTAAAAAGTTAAAAACAAATTTTGCAATTGCAAGTGTTCTTCCCTTGCAGTTTTGAAAAAAGTAATTACATGTAAAATCTTACAAAACAAATCACAATTTGGATTGTAATTTTGAATAAGTCAATTGCAATTAGTTATCGGTTGAGAGATTTTCTCAAGTTTGTTGAGATCCTCCCACCTTTTTCTCCAGACCTCCCTCCTATAAATACTTGAGGGGTCTATTGTAATCTCATATCTTTTTAGCAAGCAAGAAAACTCTGCAGAATTTTATACTCATAAAGTCTTTGAGCTTTATAGTTGATAATTGTGAATTTTCAAGTAATATCAAGAAGTTGGAATTTCAGACTTTGAGCTGAATTCTCATTTTGCATCCTTCATGCTCTTATGTCATTTTGGAGCATCATTTTGTGACTACTTGAGAATTATAGACTATTGTTGAAGAGAGATTCGATTTAAATATATGCAATCTTTGTGTTGTAAATGTGCAGATTGAATTTATAGTTAGTATTAGAAATTGAGAACAATTGCAAGTCTTTGTGCTCGTATTAAATCTCATCTAGAATAGTTAATAGATACTTCATAGTTACAGACTTTGAGCTGTTTTATGTTGTATATTTTCATAAAGTAATCATTCTGAAAAGGGTTGATAGGATTTCATTCTTCAAGACTTTGTGCTTATTGATTGTTTTCCCGTCCCGGAGGAAGTAACGGAAGTCTTTGCGCTTTCTGGAAACTTTATTTCCTCTTTCTTAATTCCACTACATAGCTGTTGTATTAAGTTTTATCAACATATACTATTTCTTTTCTGTAAAGAGAAGAGAATATAATCTTTCCTGAAATAAGAGGAATGATTGTTGTCCTATCCATTTAGTTTTATTTAGTTAAAGGGGGAGCCTTCCCTTAATTAGGAGAGTTCAAACTCATGTGCTGTGGTTGAAATCACAATTTTGTACGCTTTCACAAGAATACAAAATTTCCAACCAACAAGCAGCTAAAAGAATATTAAAATACATTAAGGGTACTTATCAGCTTGGTATTGAATACAAATACGGAGGAGAACCTACTCTAGTTGGGTATACAAATTCTAATTATGTGGGTGATATTGATGATAGAAAATCAACTTTGGGATACCTCTTTCATCTTGGATCAAGACCAATTTCTTGGAGCAGCAAAAAGCAATCAACAGTGTCCCTATCATCAACAAAGGCTGAATATATTGGTTCATCAAAGGCATCTCAAGAAGCATTGTGGCTTAGAAGACTACTTGAAGACACATACCATCCACAAGACTCTCCTATAATATTTTGTGATAATCAAAGCACTATAAAGCTAGCAAAAAAATCTTGTATATCATGCCAGGTCTAAGCATATAGAAGTGCATCATCATTTTGTTCATGACTTGATTGAAAGACAAGTGGTAGAGCTACAATTTTGTGACATAGAGGCACAAATTGCTGACATATTAACAAAAGTATTGCCTATTGTAAAATTTGTCAAACTTAGAGACTTGTTATAGCTCAAGGAAATTCCTATCCACTCTAAATAAACATTATGGGGGGGTGTTGGCAATAATGTTTATTTTATACAAGCTACAGTATTTTATGGGTAGACATTTATTCCATATTCCAAAACTCTCCAGCACAGGAAACTTCTTTCCAGATTTTTCTCTTCACCGTAGCTTTCTAGAGTCTTCCAGAGGTCTGCATAAAGTTTATAAATAACACAGCCTCCCCTCCATTCAGATAATAAGATCATAACTGTTGCGTACAAGTGTTAAGTGTTTATAATATAATTTTAAGTGTTTATCTGCTATGTTCTTTAATGTGCAAATCTACTCTGTTTTGCTATGTTTTTATTTTGTCAAATAGGGCTTGAATCCCCCAACCCAATTTTTTTTAATAAACAAACTGTTGGAAATGACCGCCAAAGGAATAACCATGTCGATCAAGGAGCTGTCAGGGTGCCACTTGGCACCGTGTTGTTGGGCCACATGGCTCTATTCTATACGCTTGCCCAAGACACGTGTTGCCACGTGATTTGACCAACTCAACTACTCATGCCATGTCAACCTGCCACATGTTAGGGTTTGATTCGTCCACGTCATCATATAGCTCTCCATGTCAGCATGCTAATGTCATGTTGAGGTCATCATTGTACCACCAAGCTAGCATAGTCAACCCTCAACTTTGACCAGCTATATCTTCTACATACGAGCTCCGTTTGACGTAAAACGAGCGGAGTTGGATTCATGTCGACAAGCTCTTTCACGTGAAGCCATTTTTATCCATTTTTTAAATGATTAATTTTTTAACCTTGCATCCTACATCTAGTACCCCTGTTTTGACCCAACTTTGACTGAGCATACAAACTCCTTTCAACTCCATTCAAGTTGCGTTGGGTTTGTTTCCTCGAGAGCTTCAACATGGTGAAGATTTCTAGAGCATTTGGAACACTTCAATTTTTGGTGTGTTGGCGTAAAATCTAACACCTCTGGAGTGCAGGTTTGTACGGACAGCTATGCACACTGCGTAATGAGTGCTCTTCAAATTAGGAGGGGAAGCTCCCTCGTTGTGCTGGAATGCATGAAAAGAAAAGTAATCTAAGAGTCCTATCTTTTGTTCTCATTTGGAAGAAGTGGGTTAAGAAAACCAGAGCGTTGCGGTAAGGATTTTACGGTTTTAAGTAGATCATTAACTACAACTAAGCTATCTACTTTAAATCTATCCAATTTCCTCAAGAAAACAGAGCATGAGGAAATGGAGCAGGGTTTGACTATCGGACGATAAACGAGTTTAGATTCTCTACTTGAAGGCAAGGTGGCGCATCTATCAGCTCAATCTAGACAAGTTTATTGGGTACAAAACAGATTTAAGAATTTACCATGACAATCTTATGAAACCCTGTGTGGCATAACACTTGATCAAAATAGTAAAAACTTCACAAAACAGCCTATATCATTACAATCTCACGAAACCCTATGTGGCATAACCCTTGATTATAATGATAAATATTCACGAAACAGATTTATCACCGTAATTTCTCGAAACCCTATGTGGCATAACGATTGATCACAATGGTAAAGATACACAAAACAGCTTTATCATCTCAATCTCTTGAAACCCTATGTGGCATAACAATTGACCTCAATGATAAATATGTTCAAACAGATCTAACTATGGGAGGAATTTACCACGCCAATCTTATGGAACCCTATGTGGCATAACACTTGATTGAAAGTAGTAAAGTCTTCACAAAACGATTTTATCATCACAATCTAACGAAACCCTATGTGGCATAACACTTGATTGAAATGATAAAAGATTCACAAGACATAAAGAATCCACCATTACAATTGCATGAAACCCTATGTGGCATAACACTTAATCATAATAGCGAAGACACATGAACAAATACCAAAAGAGCAATATTGAGGGCAAGGTAGGCGCAGCATATATTTCTCTCTCAAGCAAAAGTTATTTACAAATGAGAAAAAGCTCTTATTTATATACATCAAGGTGTAGGGAACCCTAAAATCACCTTGTGTCATCTATAGTTCCTGCAATGCATGCAAGCAATGCGCCAAACCCTAATTAAGTAAACTATACAGTCAACTGGGAAACTACCCTCAGTTTGACTGAAACATCTAATCTAAAATGGACAATTGTGCGAGCATGCACGTCCTTATT